>JAJJMA010010242.1:0-21098 GCA_023529015.1 Papaver nudicaule | reverse complement strand
TTAGGTCAAACCCTAAATTCGAGATTATGATTACCTGTGATTACTTGGACTACAAGTCTTCCTGAACCTTCCAGAATCTTCTCCTAAAAGGCATCTTTTTTGACTTATAAGGGTTTCCAGAATGCTCCAGAATAGTCCATGGTGTACCCACGAACCCACTGGAACTGGGCCACGCTAATGGGCTGGAAGTGTACCTGCAATCAAGGTCCAAAAAGCACAAAACGGAAAAAAGGAATCGAATTGGGCCTAACGGACTAGGCCGAATAGACTTGGGAGAAATAGACTGGGCCAAATGGACTTGGGACAAATGGATTGAGCCAAATGAACCTGGACCAAATTAAATTGGCAGAAAAGACAACTGCCGCCGGTGACGGCAGCCGGTGGTTGCCACGTGTCCACCAACCTACGCACACGTGACCACCCCAACTGAGCACCACGTGTCACCATTTGTTGCATGCCACGTGTCAGTCCAGTTAGCTCATTGATGATGTGTCATTGCTGCGTTAGCTCATTGCTGACGTGGCATCGGGTATTGCTGATGTGGTATCGCCTCGTCAGTACATTGCTGACGTGGCACTCTGCCACATCATCGTTGCTGCTGACATGGCCACTAAGTTGCTGACGTGGCAGCTGATGTGGCGCCCCTCAGATAAGTTTCGTCCTTTCTCCCCGTGTAAGCTTGCTCTGCACCTATTACCTAGGCTGCCTAGCCAAGCCTTAGTGTTTGGGCACCTGTATCAAGGCTGCCAACCTAAACATAGTATTTGTGGCCTTTAATGCTTTACTTAGCCAATAAAAGGGTGCAAAAATACTAGGGTACAAACAAGTTGCTAGAGCAAGGCTTTGTGAGGAGATCAGGTTCTCCCATTGATAATGAAAGCAATGTTTCAGTGGATGTAGTTTCAAGAGATGGCGATAACTTGGGTGGTCGTGAGGATCAAGTGATTGGTACGATTGGTAAACCAATTCATGAGAGTGTTCTTGAGGGGACAGTTGATGCTTGTGAAGAGTCGTGTGAAGACGAAGATGCAAGTGAAACGTCGGAATACGAGACTGAAGTTGAAGAATTACCTATCGTAAAGATGAAGCCTTTGGTAGAAATTCGAAGAAAATCTCCTACTAAAGAACACCATATGGCTAAGCTTATGGATGGATATAGCTCTTTGGTTAAGCTCCCTACTATTGGTAGAGAAACGGAATGAAGAAAATCTTTGGAGACATTACAGATAGATTCAAAAGCACAAAGGCTGATAAAGATTTAGGGCCTTGTGACGAGAAATTGGGTCGAGGAGAAAGGACTCCTGCCAAGAAAAATACTTGGGAACAAATCATGTTTCCTCTAGGTGGTTGAGCTTTGATATGTCGCTCTCTTGGCTTTTATTTTCCCTTATAAAATGGTTGTTGTGGAAGATGTTTGTAATCTTCCTTTCTACGTCTAGGCGCCTCCTCTCCGTGTAATCTTTTTCTTTTCCTTTTATCAATAAAGTCGAACCCAGTTATATTCCAAAAAAAAAAAAAAAAAAACTCCCACTTTATTCACACTTTTCTTTAAATTTCATGCAATTTTTTTAGAAAACAAACGAAACACAACGGATTCAAAGGCTATAAATACCACTGTTAAGCTCATTCACTAGCACTGGCACACACTCACGTTCCTATTCTCTCTAGGCGCTCATCATATTCTCTCTGGTTCAAGAAGAAGCGATGGTTCTCATTTCTTCTTCTTTTCAACCATTGCATCAACTATACGTAAAGATTTATAGTTTATGGAGATCTGGACAATTGCATTAAAATCCATAGCTAATTAGCAATATTCTGGATCATGTATATATACGAATGATGCCCTGACAAGAACCCACCATTTTTGCTTGATAGGATACTCATCCTCATCACTCAAATATGGTGACATTCCTAATTAAGTTGTTGTAACTCCCTTGGCCGTAAACTCTTTTCTTGGCTATCACCACTACCACAAGACACAACAACACGAGAAAATGTGGTTTCAAGTCCCGATCGTTGAGATGTGAAGGACGATATTGAAAGATGAAATCCCCCAACTTATTTGTGGAGTCTTCGGAAGTGGCATGTTTAACATGGATGAAATCTGAGCTTTCAGTAATGGAGCGCCAATATTTGCAGACAGCCAGCCTTGGATAACTGAGATACTACAGGTAGAAGTATGAATGGAATGTAAAATTTGTAAGAGAATCCTTCATAGTCCTGGCCCTCGCATCGTATTCTCATCTGACTTCGATACTTTGAACAACAATTCACAGCTCTTTGAACATGGGTGTATTTTGAAGGTGCAACTATGAGGATCGGTTTTGGGGTGGTGGATGAATTGAGTCTCAGGTTATGAAATGAGTATTTGAATGCAAGGACAAGCACTGAAGCAAGTTATAACCATGAACTGAGCTTGAATTCCCTAATGATGCGATTGCGAAAAAATAGAAAGAAACCAGTAAGAAACAAATGCTAATGACCGAACAACCAACGCTTAAATTGACTTTTTGCTGACATTGTAATTTCTGGTATACGATCAACAGGGAACTGACAAGTATATATCCAAGCTAGAGAGTACTGCTTATGCAGAATGGGCATGCAAAGTCGATTCTCTCAAAATAAAAAGTTGAAAAACTATAAGACTTTCACCAAATGCAACATAAAACAAAAGCAAAAGCACAAGCACAAGCAAATGTAAAGAAAAACAACAAATTAAGACTAAAACAACTAAGCACATAGCATTCTGTCTAGCGAATTGGCGGCTTCGATCTGCTTACGGGAAGACACGTACGTATTAACCTCTCATGTGTTGATCAAATGACATTATCTCCGACTCTGACGGCTTTCGGGCTGCATAACGATTTCCAGCACTGCTAAGCGAACACCAGATATCTGGGTCAAATCTCGCCTTTCCGTTGTTGGGAACCAAGTCTGCAATGTTCACAACCACTACAGGAAAGATTCCTCGGCAGAAACGGGTTGCTTGAACATTAGTTGTAGTATCTTCACAATACTCTGGCGCACCTGGTGCTTCAGTGATCATTAGAGGAATATCCTTTGGAAGATTTTGCACATCAAGTTCCTCGAAAGGAACCCAATTACTAGGAACCGAACAGCCTCTCAACCATGGTTCCACATTGCAGGATCCACATCCAGCAGCAGCACGACGACACTCTTCGAGTTTCGCTGTCAGATCGGAAACTTGAGCTTGCCTATCATTCTTCTCCTGGTTCAGCTGCTCTTCTAGATTTGTTACTTCATCTTTCACAAGGGACATTTCTGCTACTAACTTGGAGATTTTTTCCTCAAGAGCAAGTTTCTCAGCCCGATCAGAAGTACCAGGTAAACTGTAGAAAATGGTGTCATGCTCCTCTACTCGTGACCATGTACCTGATCCCTTGCCATCATCCCAGTGGATCACCAAACCTTGACAATTAACAAGCCTTCTAACTGGGGCAACAATTTTAGCTAAACTTGATTTGAAAGTGTCGTAATCGCTTTCTTCGTTGTATCCCAAAGAAAGATGCTTACCGAAATCTAAGAATTCTGCCCTCTTGATATCTTGCCTGGATAAAGGGACGTTGTATTTCTTAGCTACTCTGTCTACGTAATAGTTACGACTCGGACCCCAGCTGCAACTTATAAACAACTGAGGGTCTCTATACCATGACATAGTTATGATTCAAAAGTGATACTGTATATCCTTTTAAGAAGAAGAAGAAGAGGAATGAGATAGAAGATGGGAAAATGGAAGAGCTATTTAAAGAGCTAGGAATGATAATAGATGGGAGTCGTTTGATTTCCCTATGTATGTTTTGCGGTCATATGGACTGTTTTTGTGAATGGTCAGATTCAAGTTATGTGCATTGGGGAGTTCCAAAGCGCCTATTCAACTGCATGCAGATAACATAATTCAATTTCCAAGCCAAGTGGTGTAAAGATGAAACAGTTGGAGTCGTTTGGTTTTACGAGATGACTGTAATTGGAATGGTCGAGTATGGTGGAGACATACATTTATTATGATCATACCAAACCGCACCATATAAGCATTCCAAAGTTGTGAATGGAATATGTCAACTGTTGCTGCAGCTGGGCACTGCACTATCGGTTGAGACTAAGCTCTCCTTGTAAAGGTCGCCTCTGAGGCTTAGTCTTATGGTGTCCAATCATCCACGTTAGCTAGTAGGTAGGAGGTGTTCTTATGGTTTGGTGAGATTGGACAACTAAACGCTGGATCATTCAGCACTCAAAAATTTTGGTCGGTTGGATGAAAAACTAAGTAGATAAGATACCTAATATATTTTATTATATTTAATGCTAAATCATTCAGCGTTTTTCCTATTTTTTCAGCGTTGAATAGTTCAATGCTACAATCTTTGCTACTACTTCAACAACTACCAAATGTTACGAGAGAAAAGTAGTACTAGTGGAATAGACCACGCTTTTGCTGGAAGTAGTAGCTCAATCTTACCCCATAAAACTAAGCCTGAATATATCACCGAGACCTTCCAAAGAGGCATCAATAATTTCAATATCCTTCATTTTTCTGTACGAAAGTTGCCAGACGATACGAAATCGATCAGTAGTACCCAGAGTTAGTACTGATTAGGAAAATCAAGAGAAAAGATAAAGAATATAACACAAACAAAAATAAAGATAATTAGGCTAACTTATGCTTCTTTTATTAACTTGAGAGAATATTTTTACAATTGATTAAGTCTTGACTGCTCTCTCCATCTCTTCTTTTTCTAGCTCTACCTTTCTATATATAGGTTGCGTATAAACTAGGAAATGCTGATAAAGATAGGAACTTAACTAAACTAGAAAAGACTAAAACAAGTAATTCATCCAGGCCAAGTAATCCAATGAATTACAAACGAGGAAGGATCCCATGACATGGTTAAAATAACATTATCTTGATATTGTGTCGCCGATTTTTTTTTATAACTCTCAAACGACAATGAAGTTGGAACTAATATTTTCGTAGTACGTTTTTCTTATAGAGATTTATGTTCCTACCAAAAATGAGCGCATTCCGACATGTTTAGTAGCACCCTTTACCCTTTTGAAAACTAACCTTTGGTAAGTTTTTTGATTCAACGGTTAAAACCACAATCAGTAGATGGTGGTTTTATACATGTTGGAATGCGCTCATTTGTTGTATGAACAAATAACTCTATAAGAAGAATATGCCCCTAAATAATTAGCTTCGAATTCGTTGTCGTTTGGGAGTTACAAAAAAAAAAAAAGGTGAAACAATTAATATCAAAATAGTGTCATTTTAACCGTGTCATAGGATCCTTCCTCGTTACAAACACCTCACTAATCATAATTATGACTCACTAACCCATGGATGTACTGCTGGCTAACCCACGGGTTCACTCTCTGATCGATACTCATGTATCATGGCTCCCCTATTTTAGGAAAGCTTGAACTCATGTTCAAGTTCTTAACCATCCACATTGCCTTGTTTGTCTTCGACCTAACACTCTTTCCAAAACGAAAAATATTATGGGAATAAACATCTTGCTTCCTAACTTCACTTTTAGTTAGTGGGTTCTTGATTACCCACCTCCACCTATAGGAACACACGTTGCTTTCTTAGATTGACGAAGGACGATGGTTCTATTTTGTATAGACCTGACCACTAGAAAGGTGAATTTGCCGCAACCAATCGCTTTGCACGGACTGCTCCCCTGATACTGCCATTAAGTTTGGATTTACTAGCTTCTATATGGAATTCCTTGCCCTCCTTTATGAAGCGACATTCACTTACGCTGATATAGTATGACGTCTTTATCCCAAAGATAAGGATTTCCAAATATTACCTAGTTTACATCCAAAGGTACCACCTCACAAATTATCTCGTTGATGTACTTTCCGCTAAAAGCGAAGCTTGAGCTTACATTAAGTGGTAACAAATACTTCTTCATTCTTTTGAATCCATCCTAAAGAGTATGGTCTTGGGTGTGGAGTAGTTTCCAACCCCAAGTCTTGCACAAGCTTCTGTGAGATTAAATTTTTCCGACTTCCAGAATCAATAATAGCGTCGACGAGACTTTGCTTTACTTGTATCTTACCGTGAAACATCTCATCATGTAATTCATCATCATCATTATTTATACATCCTATCATAAGAGCTAGCTTAAGTCAACTTGTGTCAAGTATGATATTATCTTTGTGTCAACTTGTTCGGCAACTAGGGTTTTCTTTCTCTGATTTTCTGTGTTCTCTCAGATTCCTTGGTTTGAGATGTGGGTGCAAGATACAACAAGTGTCTCTTACATGTCCCCTCTCTTTTTGCAATGTTCACATACTCGATGTTCTTTGTCAAATTCTTTTGTCTTTCCCCTGTCCACATCGCTTCTCCTTGGATTTCTTTCTTCCGTCATCGATCCAATTCGTTTGTTTTCTGAATTACGAGCACCCTTATTCTTGGATTATATGGTTACAACCTTGACCGTAGCATTTTCGATGTCTACCAGACTGAAAAGTTTTAATTTCCTTCTTAGATAGTCAGCAAGTCCACCAACGTACTTTCGAAAAACTTCAACACTATCAGTATCTATGTCTAACGCCAAAGACTGGTTGTATAACTCGGTAGTATATTCTTGTACACGTTGTTGATAACTCTGTCGAAGGTATTGCCACTTAAACCATCTTTCGATAAAAGTGTTTATTCATCTGCATAACCAAGATGATAAAAGTGTTTCCTCATGAGCTCATTAAATTTTTGCCAAGTCATGCTATATGTGTTGCGCTTATTTCAATAAGACTTCCACCATGTCAAAGCATGGCTAGACAACTTCAAACTGGAGAAACTTAACTTCTGGGATTCAACAAGTTGATGCACTCTAAAGTAAGTCTCCAACTTATCAAACCAGCCATATAACTTCTCAACATCCATTGTTCCGTCATAATCATAAATCTCACATTTGAATTCAATTTTCAAACCCCCGTATGGATTCTTGTTAAGTACTTCGTCATCACCCGAACATGAATCACCTTCACTTTCTTCTTCATGTTTCGTTGTTTCATCCCTTTTTTTTTCTATCGACTATGTAACCTTTTTTTACAGGTTTAGGTTTGGAAGTTTTCTAACTTTTAGAACTAGTCTTCATAAACTTCGCTAACTTGTAATTCTAGTTTTGTAAATCGATCTTCTTCGATCACAACCTTCTTATGATCTTTGTCTTCTCCCTCTCACATCTTTGCTTTAGTACTTACTCTAGGTTTTCTTGTGTGTGGTTGAATTACGGTATCTTATCCTGATCACGTATACTGGATTTGTGTTAAGACCATACACCACAACTAACCCTAGAAAGTCTAAACGTGGTTTTGATACCACTTGATACGAAATCGATAAGTAGTACCTAGAGTTAGTACTGATTAAGAGAATCGATAACCCTAGCCATGATGCGAATGTCATAGTGGGGGATTTTCTTTGTAATAGGATTTGAGTTGTCATTCAAAAAGGGATTGGGTTCCAACTTGTTGCCAGGCTTCCATCTAACTTTTGTAATTCTGTTGATTCTGATTCTGATTAATAAATAATTTCGTTAAAACAAAAAGATAATTAGGTTAACTTCTTCTTCTTGTATTAACTTGAGATAATTCTTTTACAACTGATTAAGTCTCGACTGCTCTCTCCATCTCTTTTTCTAGCCCTACCTCTCTCTATATATAGTAGGCTGCGTATAAACTAGGAAATCCTGAAAAGTCTAAGAAATTAACTAAACTAGGAAAGACTAAAACAAGTTATTCATCTAGGTAATTCGATGAATTACAAATACCTCACTAGTCATAACTATGACTCAATAACCCATGGGTTAACCGCTGGCCAACCTTTGGGTTCACTCTCTCGATACTCCTGTATCACCAGGCCACCAACAATACTACATAGAAAACCAATTACTCCATTTTTCGAAATTGCCTTAGTACCAAAGCCGCCGTTAAGACAATTTACAGTGAGCATATGTAGTTTAATCCATATGACAGTAATTCCATTAATGAGTTTAATGGTGTGAATATGTATCATCCGGGTGTTTGTGAAAAAAATGTTCATTTCAATTTCATCACCATACTCAATTGTGTCAAAGTCTTACTCAATTCATTGTTTGCTTGCAGTTGATCCAAGATAAAACACTTGCCAAGAAACTCTATACCGACTGGCTGGACGCGTATTTTAATTCTCATGGTAAAAGTGGTGATGCAAAGAGAAGTTGAAGAAAAATGCAGCGTGGAATTTCTTGAACAACAAATGGAAAAATCACGAGGATTTCTTCGGCCTGTCGACAATAGACTACTTCAGGACGACAATGAATCTCTTCAACGCTCTTTTTTTTTTTGAAGGAAAGGACTGCATATATTAACTAAAGATCATTACAAGAGTGCTTACAAACTTGATAAGATGTTTTCCAAAAACATAAAGTAAACAACATCAAATCAACTTCCACAAAGGTTGTAATGCATCTAGTTACCATCGGTGTCGAAAGAACGGTCGAGTGTGATAAATTAGATCTAGTCCATGAAGTCGAAAGCCGGATGATCCCAAAACCAAAACACCGTGTTGCCATGCATACAAGATTGACAGCAACTGGCCATTGACAACAATGGCCGGACGTAATGTATCCTCTCTTCAACGCTCTTGGAGACATATACATAATGATTTCAAGATACATAATTTAATCGATCTACCTTAAGGAACAATAAACGTGACTAAAGCGTCTGAGAGGTTACAAAAAGTACTGAATGCCAAGCCATATATCAAGTGCATCTCCAACCAACTGAGCCAAGATTTCTTGGCAGAGATCCATATTGTGTACTGCCAATCGGATTTGGTAAGGTTACCACATTCTGAATGAAAGTATCTGACTGCACAAGGGATATTATGCTGCTCAAGGTCTAGGCTTATCACGAAAAATGATCTAACTATTTAAGTATCTAAGTATGACTGGAATTCTTCTTCAAAGATTTTCAAGGGTTTGTCTTTCCAAATGGTGCTCAATAATTGAGAGGCAACCATGCATTAGTTCTCTATCTAATATGGTTTCTTTGATGTTTTTTGTACTCGGCTATAATTGAGTACTGTAATTGGGTGTATCTAGCAGTTCACTTTCTAACACATATACCATTTGAAATTATTATACAATATCTAGCAATAAGAAATATTTCCTTGTGTTACATCTTATATGTGATACTTGTGGTATCACATATATTATACTTTAATGTAACAACAATATAATTTACATCCATATACATTTATAAGATTTTTTTTAATGTAACAACAATTTACATTCATATGCATTTATAAGATTTTTTAAATATATTTTAATGTAAAAACAAATTTTAGAAAGATATCGCAGTGATGTATAATCGTAAATAAAATTCAAAAGTATTTAGTGTAATTTATTTATTTCAAAATTATTTATTTGAATTCCTTAAGAACGAATGCAACTATTTTAACGTTAACCAATCTTATTTCCAGGTTTACAATCTTATTTTCCCAGAGAAGACGATCAACGTAACCAAGAGGCGTATGAGATACTGAAGTTAAAGTTAACGGTTGATACTTTCTTACAGTGTCAGTGGAATATCCTGTGCGAGGAAGTGTTCTACATACAGATTGAATATGACAAATCTACTTTGGCTCGTCAAAACATCCCTGGGTACCACCACAACTGTGGTGGTGACCTAGTAAAGTTTGATTTCTCGATTCAAGTATAAAATGAAATTATGTAATCGGTGAAGACAAGGTTTTTTAAATAATGTAAGTGGATGGATGGATTGTTATCATTTTTACTACAACAGTATATTTTGGACTAATGTAAGTTGAGGATGGATTGTTATCATTGTGAAGTTTGATTTCGCTATCTATCTGGTTTCTTATACGTACGAATATAGTTCTCATGTAGTCATGTTCCTTATTTATGATTTCCCCGCACATATGTATCTCTATCTCTGAATTAGTTAGGGTTTCACTCAGATTTGGGTTATTTTAGCCGGTGGTTGAAATCCTAAGTAATTTCAGAATGAGATATTTCTGTTAATTTGTTGAAGAAACAGAAGGAATTTTTGGTTGGCGAAGAAAATTGTGAAGAAAAATGATGAAAACAGGTATACAATCCCGATCCCTTTCCTTATTTGTGCTTGGTTTTTTTTGGCTGTTATGATTTTTCAATTTGGGTACAAGGAATGAAATTAGGTAACGAGACAATTATTTATATGACCCTAATAATTTCGGTCTTTATTCTTTTAACCCCAGGGTTTTACAATAATTATACAAAATTATTGATATGACCCTATATATTAAAATCATTTTTACTCTAATTTTGGAAAAAAGTAAATATCTCACGTATTATAATTCAAAAATTAACAAATTTTATATATTCTGAAAGCTCTCGACGAGATTTACAAAACGAGTACCATTGTTGATATGTTTCGAAGTTTTTTTTTTCACGCTACCGGTGATGGTTGTTGTCTTTGTGTGCATAAGAATAGGCCTACATGGTCTATCAGCCAAACTAAGAATAGGGAAAAAGGAAAAAAAAAATGTCTTTGTGTGCATACTGTCTTCACATCAAAATTTATAATGACATCTTGTTTGTTGTTTTCACTATAGATATACATTTTGACATAAAACTCAAATTTTTAGAAATCTTGATCTGATTGTGCATATTGTCTTCTGCTATCTATTTCTCACTGAAAGTGTGTATGGTGTTTATTCTTCAACATGATGTGAATAGTATATGCAAATCTAATTTTTTGGAATTCTAAGCTACGACTAATAGATGTGATGTGAAGAGTATATGCACATCTAATTTTTTGGAATTCTAAGGTACGACTATTAGATGTAAAGAGTATATGCACATCTAATTTTTTGGAATTCTAAGCTACAACTTGTAGATGTAAAGACTTTATGCACATTTATTGGATGTGAAGAGTCTATGCACACCTAATTTTTTGGAATTCTAAGCTACAACTTGTAGATGTAAAGACTATGTGCACATATAATTTTTTGGAATCATTTATACAATTTTTTTTTTTAGGAAACGAAAATTTGATATGCATATTTATGCTTGTTGTGTAGGACTTTCAAAGAGCTTTCCAAACATATAAAATTTGTTAAAATCCAACGTACGATTAATGAGATATATTATATTTAAATTTGATTAGCAATTATACCCCTAAAAGATAGAAATTTTCATACTTTATTTAAATGACCTTAAGTATTTCTCTCTTGACCTTCAATATTAAATTGGCCTCATCCCTCTCAAGCCGAGGGTCAAGAGAGTAAGAGAAAGTGAGGGAAGGGTCAAATGCCAAATTTCCAGTAACCTTAATTTGATGAATATCTATTAGTGCTGTAATATGCTATCTGATTAGTCATAAAATGCCATAGACTAGAGTTTTTTTTGTTAATAGCACTATGTTGTTTCTTGTTGTTAATGGTAATTCAGTGATTCACAGATATATTTTGTGTCTGTTTGAGGTAGTAGTAGGTTGTGATACTTTATGGGCTTACATGGGATTTTAACACAGTCGAGGGAAAAATGATTTATGTTCCTGTTTGTTTCTAGTTTTTGCAAATATTTGTGTTTGTCTGTATGTTTGATGGGGCTCGGAGTTGGCGGTTGTACTCGGGTTGCATTTCTGAGGTTCATGGTGGTGTTATCAAATTTGGATTGTTTTATTTTTTTTTATGAGACTTCTGTGAGGTTGTCCCTTGTCTCTCAAACCAGAGTCTATAACCTGTTAAAGTGAGTTTACTTGCATTTGAAGGGCTGATATATTGGATGATTCGCTCTGTCTAGATTTTTGCAGTACTTGTAATGGCTGGGTTTTCATGTTGAACTTGCCATGTAATGAAGAGATCTTGCGCCGAACAAGTTTCCATGTATAAAACCTTCTTTTGTCATGTCACTATTGTATTTGTGCATCCATTGCTTCTTTTTTTTTTATCGGTGTTTGTGCATCCATTGCTTGGCCAAAAGAAAAAACAAACATAAGCAGACCGGATGTGTCACGCATGATCACATAAGTGCCAATTACGTCAGACTCTGCTAAGAATCTACTGGTGGTATAGTGAAATCTTTAGAACTCAAAGCAGAAAATCAGTAGTTCTGCAGTTTTTCTATGTATTAGGTATTTTCAGAAAAGGGGTTGGGGAGGCTATGATGGAGACATTGCTTTTGCGAGTGCTATGATCCTTATTTTTGTTGCTTTTGGAGGTGCCACTCCTGCTAAGACAATTAAGCATTACCCGCAATTGTGGTACCTACAATAGCAAATTGCAGGTAATACAAGACAACAATTTAGACAAGTATGCGATGTAAGAAATGTCCTGCCCATAGGCCCTGTCATGACAAAATATACAATAGCTTAGAGGGAGATTGGGACATAGAAGGAAGTTCTAAGATCACAGATGGAAGCTGCAAAGGCATGCAAGAAACACCAATATATGGTATGTGTAAAATGCAACTTATGTTATGGTTAATTTTTTATTTTTTTTAGAATGAATGTTATGGTTAATGTCATTTCGCTCGTGTATTATTCATATTTTTGAATATGTTGTGCAGATGCAACAAATGTTTGTGTTCAATAAAGATGCTTATGACTATTTAATTGAAAATTATTGGATCTCCTGAATTTTAGGCGTTAATAATTTGTGCAACATAGTTTGAATCATTGTTTCTATCATGTGCAAATTTTGAATATAGTATAGGGGATTTCTTTTGTGTATGGTGTGACAGGCATTGGTACTTATGCCCATTTTAATAATCCGTTGGATGATATATTAAAACTATATAGATTCCTTTGAATTTCGACTGAGCTGCTTGGCTCAGCTGGTTTCCAGCTATAGACTTGGAACGGGAGGTTTCGTGGTCGATTCCTCGCAACTGCATTAATTTTTAATGTTTCAATAAAAACATTGATACCCATATATGAGGTGGCTGCATATGACGTGGATAGGGCATTGCTCGGTCGTCGCCATTGATCTCACGGAAACTTGTCACTTAGTTGATGCCCTTAAGCTCTTAAGGGTAGATACGACTTTATTCTCACATGTGGGAAGTCGCATGTTTGACACTTTGACTACTTAACTGAGTTTAACTGAGAATTGGATGGAATAGGGCATTTCAATGTTTGGTGGAAATACAGGGCATTTCAACAAGTATGCAGCCGAAAACAGGGCATTTTGGCTATTATCTCTAATTATTATCCTTTGATCATAGCCAAGGATGCTGATAGGTCCTCTGAAACGTTCCAGTTAACCATCCCTGCCATCAGGTGTTCAACAGAAGCTCGGCATTCCCAGGTGGAATTACAAAGGCAACATGGAATACATATAAATTTATAGTTTCTAGAGATTTAGGCAACTGCATTGAAATTCATAATTAGCAGTATTCAGGTCAAAAACTTAACAAAACCACAAACACTGTAAAAAATAAATGAATCGAATCAATAAATTGGTGTTTAGAGGTACCAAGTATGTTAAAAGACCCAAGAATCCCATAATACTTGAAAATATATGTTGAATGGAGATTATTCATTTGGAGAAACAGAAAGAAAAGAACATTAAGCAGCTGCCCTACAGAGCATGCATGCCTACCAAAGTTGTGAATCTATTAACGGTTGTTGCTGCTGGGCTGTGCACTATCAATTGAGACTAAGCTCTCCTTGTAAACATCGGCTCTGAATACTGTTCCTAGACCTTCCAGAGAGGCATCAATAACTTCAATGTCCTTCATCTCTTCTGTACGAAAGTTGACAAACACCAGACCACCAGAAATTATTAAAACAATAATAGCAATTAAACCCTATAATTTCAGAATGTTTTATTTGTCTGAGATTAAAAGTAGGGAGTTCTCTCAACTCTTAGAGTTTTTGGTCCCACTTAAGAAAATTCAAGCCAATGAGTAAAATATGCAATATTTGATATAAGCTCCACGTATGATCTTTTCACAAGCCCTAATCCTGTTCTACACCGCCTCCTCTTTCCCCTATTTCTCCCTTTCTTCTTCCCTTTTCGCATATTCATCCAATTTTTGCCCTTCTTTCGATTTCTTCTTCGTATATTGATCAAATCGTTATTTTTTATTTTTTGTTTTGTAGGGTTTTAAGATTATCTCTCGGGCTTACGATCAAACAATTTTGACTACTCTATCACGAGAAGAGTCTGTGCTGTCACTTCGTTTCAATTTTGGCTTAAGATTATTCATTACCTGCTTTTGCCTAATTTATGTTTGGTATTCACGTATGATAATTTTATAATTCTCCTCTCTAACAGGTCTGGATGATGTTATGGGAGCAGTTTTTGGATCAGTATTGGTATCTCCTGGCATTTGAAGGGTAGCATTTTTTGACTTGAATTTTGTATCAGACACCAACAGAAAAAATGAATTGCAGCCTGGATCATCTCTTGAAAAGGTGCATTGCATACGACTTATATAGTTTCTCAACCTTCATTAGTTGTGTTGATAAATTCATTGATGTAATTTTCTATTTTGTACCACCTCTCTATTCTCCTCTCCCTGTCTCTAATCTTTCTCAAACTTTGATTTATACCAGTGAACTCCTTGACTTCTTATGATTATGATGTCTGCAAAAAAACAAAAAGGTAATTGTTTTGATTTTATTTATGTTTTAGGGGTTAAGTAAGCTGTCGAGCAATCTGCTGCAAATACTCCCTTCAAGTATATTCACTCTTACAAGCATAACCTGTTATTTCTATTGCTTTTGGTCAGGGCTCTCAAAGTGACAATCACTACTACGATCGTTATATGTATATGATACTCAATATAGTTGGAATAATCACATTTTTAATTTCATTGATAGTTATCTCCGTTCTGAAATCAGTATTGATAATTACATTCATAATTTAATTAGTGGTTTTACTTCAGAGTTGATTAGTCTGTTTGTCATCATATATGTCTATTGGTGATAACGAACATTCGTGGTGACTCGAAAGTTGGTTGGTCTTGGGGATTCGATGTCTATGTAAACATGGTCCTTGAAGATGTCACTGAATAATATTTCCTTCATTCTCAGCCCCTCTCTTGCTTACTATAATATATCATATACAAATCATGAATATGTTTCGGTTATTAGCTATTGCAGATGATATCACACATTTCAGTGCAGGCCATTGATTCATTCTTACTTACTTCATACTATTTGGTGTTTTTAATGTTTTAGAGAATGAAAAGCAGAAACTGAACTTGAAGTTTATGAAGGTGGTGGTCAACTTGGGAAGGACCTCAAATGAGGTGGACTTATTTGGGTTAAGACAAACCCATCTTCTTGGTGGCTTAGACAAGTATGTGCTGTGGTTGCTTCTTGATTTCTTAATTTCTCACATCACGTTCAATTCTTTCTTTTAAATTTGTAGTGAATAGTTATGCAATGTCATTGGTTTTGCTAGATTGTGGAAGCATATACAGTGAGTAGAAACATAAGTATTATTAGTTTCGAAATGTTTTAAACTTCTTTTTTGAACAAAATTTTGCAAGTTTATTTTATGGATTTGCCAGTGGAAGAGGTTCTGCAGACAAAATTCTTAAGATTTTGATTTCTCTGTGGGTCACAAAACAATGTCTGCTCAAGTTGAGGTTCATTCAACCGTCTGTTAGCCTGCCAACTATATTCCAGACTATGAAGGTAATATAATATTTTGTGAAGAATTAAAACTTTCACTATTTCAAGATATATGCGTGTCTTAATTAAATTGACCTGGGAACCTTTGCGATCATCGAACTTCCTTTTGCAGCCTTAATAGATGCATTTTAGAATTGCATCGGTATTAGCCCTTAGGATCATCTAACTACCAAAATTTTGAAATTAGTCATTCGTGCTACTAACACTAAAACTATTTTGTTGAGCTTGGTAATCAAAAAAAGAAAACTGAACCACGATATGTGAAATAGGATGATATATCATACATGTATTCGACTGGTGCAATTATAATTTGACAAACAGTAGGGCTTCTTGGTTGTTCATTAATTTCCGTACTCATGTTACTTCCATCGGTGAATATTCGATCATTCACACTCAGTAAATTGAGGTTGCCCATTTGTGATTTCCTTTTGTTCCTTTTCTTTTCTCGATTGGAAACTTTTGTTGCGTTTTTTCTTCTCTTTTTTCTTCTTTAAGTTTTTTAAAGGGGATAAAGTGTCCATTGATGTTTGAATAACTCTGTTGTCTTTTTAATAGGTCAAATTGATGGTTGCACCTTTTTGTCACATTTTGCACGACTGCTTGGCGTGTATATACATTTCTATATCTGTAATCAGTAAGTGAAAAAGATCATTATGGTACATATTACTATAGATTTTAATGATCGATGTATGACCAAATTTTAGTAGACGAAGTTATACATGTTAGTTGTTTAACAGGTTTTGGGTATAGGACTTCATTTTATGTGGTATGCATAACGCATGTATTTATGATCTCTTAAAATATGACTAATTTGTTGGTATTAGTAGTATATGGAATTAATGACATTTCTGGGTATGATATTAATGATAGCTTTCTTTTAGATGGCGATGGGTTCAGAAGAAGATGGAATCGGTGGTGATCATGATGCTCCACACTGTATGCAGAGGAAGCGAAGGCTGTTAGCTGAATTGGGTCAGTGTTTGTACATCTGATCTACGATGCTTTGGAACGGTGATATAAGTTTATAAATACTAACCCAGTATCAGTTAAAAACAACCATAAGTTCCACCTATCTCCCAGTTTGGTTGTATGATATGTTTTGACCTTATTTATAGATGTGGGTGTAGCTGTGCAATCACTTGACTTTTGGAATTGTTTTACATAAACTCATGCAGGACATGTTAAGTCTGTTAGCAACTCAGAAGAAATCTCTACCAAAAAAAAGGAGGAATATGGATCATTAAAATTTCAAAGTTATTAGTTCATTAGGTTTTTTTTTTTCATTTAGTTATTTAATTAAGCTAGCCAAGTATTAGTTTCTCTATGGAGGATATACCTTTGTGAGTTCTCTTTTTTTCCGGCTATTTCTATTTGGTTTCAACAAAGTGGTAGCCAATGAAAAGTGCAAGGCTCACATAGTTATATTACAAAATGGAATCAGACAAAATTATAAAATGGAAGGCTCATATAGTGTAAATGATCACACATATTAGGAATACATAAAAAGCTGCCAAATCCGGTAGCCTTATTGTACTGGGTGCCTAATTATAAGGTTAGTCATGTGGACCCGTGCAACGCACGGGCTTACCGCTAGTACTTAATGAAGGCCTCACAGCCAAAGTTGTACAAAGCTCGAATATTAGAGCTCGAGGTCCCACCACGGATTTCTAAGCCAATCAAAATTCGACATTGTTGGGTCCACAATCGTATGCTTTGGTATTGTTACCTACTGTACGGTTTCAATTACCGAGTGACCCTGACCCAAACATGGGGGTATTTTCAAACTTTTCTTAAACCCTTCTTTCACGATTTTCATCTCCTGCGGCAACCCTATTTTCACAAGTTTTTGCTCATCTTCTGCCTACATCTCCCTTTGTTATTCTTTTATTTTTCCTGATTTGATGTGTCTAATGTTTTCTTTGGTTTTGATTCTGTATAACAGGTGAGACAAGCAGGTGTGTATATTATTGATGTAGGATCGATTTTTGCTTACAAGCTTATTATTTATGTTTGGTTTTGTTGCAGGTTCGATTCTTTCCCTTCGATTCTTCTGAGATTAATTGTATTGATTGTTGATGTTTAAATTTCTTACAGGTTTATTACGGAGACAGTGAAGAGAAGATGATGTAACAATAGAAACCCTACAATTGTAAAGAACCAACAAAGACGATCGACAGTTGGTTTTTGTTCTTCATCTGCTGCATCGAGTTACCCCGACAACAACAAAGATGAAGAATCCGGATGATTCCATGGGTCTTCATCCTTGAGGTAAGTTTTTTTTTTTTTTTAAAAAAAAACATAATTTAATTTTGTAGAATTTTAACTCCTGATTTTATTTCGGCGATATAATTTGGATCCTGAAGTTTCTACATAATTTAACCCTTTAATTCCAACAAAATGCAACCATTCAGTTATGTTAGCTTTTTAAACTGTATAAATTAAGATTGATATGCGGCCTTTCGTTTGAACTGTACGATCAGATTCAAGACTTGATAAATTAGTTAGCTAATTAGTTTTACATTTTACCGAATGATCAATTCACCTGCTTTATTTTGTGTTTGTCAATGAACAATTTTCCAGGCTAACGACAGCCTCAGTGAGTTGCTTTCGATGATACTATTTGGAACTGCTGCAAGGTTTGCTCTCTCTTACTCTCTACGGCAGGTTTACTACGTTCTATTTCCGTCAATTACATGAACAAAAGTGGTGTATGGTGTAGTATTACTTTGCTCTGCATCCAACATGTTATCTTACATGAGGACTTCAACTTTTTCTTGCCTCGAGTGCATGGATTTAGTAATGCATGAGTTGCTGCAATACACCTGTCCATCTCAGTACGAATAGCAAACCTCATTCCTATGATGCAGAAAAACCTTCATCAATATATCTAACTTCTCCATAGAGAACTCATAAGAAGCCCAGAATTACTAAATCCATTAGAACTTAGTACCTCATGACTTGAAAAACCTTTTTTAACTTCTATTGCAGATTAGGAAGATCTACGATGTATCGCATTTAATCTTACAATGCACATTATTGAAGAGGGCGAGAAAGCTGTCAAGGTGCTTGATAGATATGTCGGTGAACTGCACATTTGCATTTTATATTTTCTGATTATGGTCACGTGTTAATTTCCTCCTTAGACAGGCTGTCGCATGATTGACTATGCATTTGTTTGACTCATTGCCTAAGGAAATGTAATTGGATAGTCGTGCTAATCAGAATATCTTTTGGCAAAGAGATATTTAAATTATGCAGTCAAATCAGAACATGAACCAATTTGAAGTTTTGTTGTCATCGTACTGCACCCGTGAATGCTAAAATTGTTAATTATTCATTAACAATCTCCTTACATAAACAATCATACAATAGGCCAGTTATTATAGTCTGTTAATATTTACATAAACATTTGGAAAATCTTACTTGGGGTTTAAACTTGGGTCTGTGCGTTTAGCAGCTGCTGACTGATTTGTTGCTCTTTTCTTGAATCCTCCATGCTATATCTCATTTTTATCCTATCTAAACTAGATAGTGCTTAATAAATATCACAAAGATTAAGACTTAAGAGGGTTTTAAAAACCAGTTATGACTTAAGAATTTATTTTAGGTTCTTAAAAACCAGTTACGAAGTTCTAAGAATCTATTTTCTTCTTCGTTCTTAATTGATGTACTTTGTAATCAGAATAATGTTCTTATGTTCTGATTGTTGTTTGCTTGGATCTATTTGCAGGTATGATTTAAGACCAAAAAGTTAGTGTACAAAAGTGAATGGCGTTGGGATATTTCTTGACGGGTAATCACATTTATCCTTTTGGAAATAGAGATTTCTTTCATTGTTTGTCTGCGTGTACTTTTCCTCTTACAATTGTGAAACCTCATCATATTGTTACTCTCATCTATAAATTTGACGTATCCTGACACCACATGCTTAGAAACATAAATGCATCCCTTGCGATTAAAGGTGGACTACAAAGGTCAGTGTGTACTATTTTTTTGGTCTCAGTTCTTTTATTATATTGTACTTGATATATGTTGAATCATCTTCTTTAAATCCTTCCAAAAGCTGAAAACAATGAATTTCCCGCTTTTGTTATTTTTGAAGTCTACAAAATTTACCGGATACTATAACCATTCTTCTAATTTTTTTAAGAAACAAGGAAACACTCTGTTGAGCTCATTTCACCATCCCATTGTGTTTATAGACATTCTGAGAGGCAAGTGTATGATGCATATCAAATAATAGCTGTACTTCTTGAGAAGACTGCACATAAAAGTTGTCTTTTTCATTGAATTTAAAAACGCAAGGCCTGGAGTGTGAATTGAGGCCTGGAGTGATGAATTGATGATCCATATTTAATAATTGAAGGATGCCATTTTGTACTCGACACACACATATATGTACATAGACCTTTTAGCCTGATCTAATACTTTTTACCCTACTGTTTGGATGGGAAAGACCGATAGTAGACCTATTTATCCAAGATTGTAGTCCCAACTTATTGGGCTTCCCTTATGGTCCTGCTATAGAAGATGAATACTTGGTCTTTCAAAGATTTAGATTTCATAAGTAAACTAAACTGACCAAACAGTGTCTGCGGGAACGGTTGTTCAGTAGCTCTGTTAGCCCACAATTGTATCTTTTACATTTCATAATCCTATTACTGGGAAGCACAATAATCCCATGTCAGCCTATAATTTCTTGAATAATTTTTGATTGTTAAAATTATTGATTACATTGTGTGCTGTAGGGGTAGAAAATACTAATAATTATGTGTAGCATTGTGGGGGAAACTATTCCAATACTGTGGCAAGAAGCTAGAAGAAGATCAGACTTTGTTCCCCGAATCAGATTATTTCAAATAGAAAGATTATTGCTCGGTGGTTTATAGGTTGGTTATATCTCTGCATTTTTTGTCGTTGCTCATTTAATCTAATTCTGATATATATCATGTAGATGTAAAACTTTTGATAAATCAGAAGGATCATTGCACTCCTAGCACATATTTGAGAGATTAGCTCAAGATCTATGTTGCAGATTAAATAGTGTCCAGTTGTGGAAGTGATGCTCTTATGGAGGTTTCTCTAATGAGATTATAATGTACTGCTCCAACACAAAAACTAGACACACTATTCTCTCTCTCTCTCTTTCTCTCTAAGCTTTTACTTTGCGTATATCATTTTAGTTCATTTTGCTTAATTTTTGTGGATAATAATATCTTCATGCTTGATCGAATGAATCATGTTCGAGAGGGACAAATGTGTTTTAGCATTTAGATTTCTTATTCTCCTAAAAGGTGTATCTTTCTTTGGGTTTTTTGCATGATATGATTACTGTTTATGTGCACTTCAGTGGGAGGAAGTAAATAAGGTGACTAAGAGAATTCATGAATATCTACATGTGAGGTGACTGTTGTCTGTTTAGTGATGTTGTTTTGCTC
>JAJJMA010010215.1:0-12015 GCA_023529015.1 Papaver nudicaule | reverse complement strand
TTGCAACGTCAAAACCTGTGTTTGCTAGGTCCATAGTCGCACAAAACACTCTTAATTTGTGTTTGTTGTGTCCCATAGGAAGCGGCCTTCCGGAACAGAACTTAATCCAAACTCATAAGTTTCAGAAGTGGAGCCACTCAAAGGATAAGGCTTTTTTGAGGTCCCGAGTTCGATTCTCTATACCAAGTTACCAACAGTTTCAAAAGAGTGGGACTCTACTACACTAGGGGTGTATTATAAAAACAAAACAAAACCCTAACAAAAATACAGTCACAACAAAAGAAAACCTGAAAATGGCATCTTCAGTTGCAATCCCTAGTGATACATTCAAACTGGGGTTTATCGGAGCTGGGAAATTGGCAGAGAATATAGCTAGAGGAGTAGTGAAATCTGGGACTTTACCTGCTTCTAGAATTAGTACTGCTCACAGAAGTTCTGATCGTAGAGATGTTTTTGCATCCTTTGGAGTTAAAGTCTTTGAACATAATCATCAGGTCTGTTTTCTTTCTCTCTTGATTTTTCTTCAATTAATGTAAAATGTTGGAACCAAACCTCAGATGGGTACTTCTGTATCTTATTATTATCAAACAATGTTTTATCGGATGAATAGGTTGTGGAAAACAGTGATGTCGTCATATTTTCAGTCAAGCCTCAGATGGGTACTTCTCTATCTTACTCTTCACTTTACTTTCATTGCTTAATTCCTTGTTCTATACATATTTTTGGGACTGGGTCGAAATGCATCTCATTTCATTTTCTGTAGATGTATCTTTTTAGTGGTCATGGTTTGCTAATAATGTACAACTAGTAACTGCTGCCGCTGTAGATGCTGACATTAAGTCTTGGGCCAATCCTAAGAGATAATGCAGTGAGTTGGAAAAAATTGTAGTGAAATTGGAAGAGATCGTAGAAACATCTTGCTTAATGGACAGAATTTTTCAACTGACAGGACTCACTTTTAATCATCACAATAGGGTCTTCCTGGTTTTGTTACATAGGTTGGCTATATGGCAAATCAACCTGAAATGGTTAATTGCAGTGTGAAATTATCTGATTAGCGTACAGGACATAAAGTTGCCACCCATTCATTCATTAACTGGGTTTTATGATGATTCAATGTATGTAATTGTATTCGTTCTCCTCTTCTATTTTGGATTCTAACTAAAAATTGTCAATGTTGCAGTGAAGGAGGTGGTTCTGCAGTTGAAACCTTTGCTCACAGGAGATAAACTCTTAGTGTCAATTGCTGCTGGGATTAAATTGTGTGATTTACAGGTTTGCATCTGAAAATCTTTTGTTGTTTTTAATAACTATTGAGTTTCAAGTAGCTAATTAACAGATTGAATTACCAATTAACAAGTGTTTATACTCATTTTCGTCATACCTGTCTGTTCTTTACCATTTCATTCTTTAATTTCTTCTCTTGTCCAAATTCTTCATCACTTCGATATTTTTCTTTCTGCTTGATGCTTATTGTTCAAGGATCGCATTTATTTCTTTGTGTATATTGCATTA
Organism: Papaver nudicaule; assembly: GCA_023529015.1. Lineage (NCBI taxonomy): Eukaryota > Viridiplantae > Streptophyta > Magnoliopsida > Ranunculales > Papaveraceae > Papaver > Papaver nudicaule. The sequence continues at coordinate 10,500 of JAJJMA010010215.1, read as the reverse complement.
GCATTTTCAGTTTTATCTTTGTACCCTATGTGGGATCTTAATTTATTTTTTGACGATACTAAACATATGTGGTGTTTGATGCAGGAATGGGCAGGGAATACTCGTTTTATTCGAGTTATGCCAAATACTCCTTCAGCTGTAGGTCAGGCAGCATCAGGTAAATTGCTGTTTGTTTCTCCTACTCTTAATACTTACTGTATTAGTGAAACTAATAAAACTCATGAGATGGTTGTTTTCATCCTGGAATGAAAGGTTAATCAAGATGTCCATTTCAGAATTTAACTTGTAGAAAAAATAAATCAGAGTCTGTGTTTCTCTTTATTTGTTATACTACTTTTTTTATGATGACTTGATATATGAAGTCATGGTTCTATCTCACAGCAGCCTTCCTATTCTTGATTTGTTTTTAATACGATGCTGCAAACCACTGATGTACAATCTGCAGTTATTAGCTTAGGAGGAACTGCAACAGAAGAAGATGGAGTGCTTATGGGTAGTCTCTTTGGAGCAATTGGTAAGACATGGAGAGCTAATGAGAAAATGTTTGATGCCGTCACCGGGTTGAGGTAATCCATCTTCAATACTCGTGATACAGCATCGTGTTTGTAGAATTTTCGTTGTCGTATTTTCTGCGTGGAGACATCTTTTGTACGTAATCAATTAATAGCATTACCTTTTAACAGTAACCTCACTTTTTAATGATAAATCTGATTATTGATATTTTACTTCACAGTGGAAGTGGCCCAGCATATATTTTTCTGGCAATAGAGGCTCTAGCTGATGGTGGAGTAGCTGCAGGTCTTCCACGAGACCTTGCAGCAGGTTTAGCTGCTCAAACTGTAAGTGGGAGCTAAAATCATGTGTTCTTTTGTTTTACTCAGAAAAACTTCTTTAAACGAGTTCTGAATGTAATGTCAGAATAACTAGGATGCTTAAGCAAAGAGAAAGAATTGAAATTACTTGGAAATAGGTAAACAAATTCCATGTCACCAGGCTTACTAATTATGCTAATATTTTGCCGAACACAGGTATTGGGAGCAGCTGCGATGGTCGTCAACACCGGCAAGCATCCAGGGCAGTTAAAAGATGATGTTGCATCACCTGGAGGTACCACTATTGCGGCGATTCACGAATTAGAGAAGGGTGGATTTCGTGGGACTCTGATGAATGCAGTCGTTGCTGCAGCAAACCGTAGCAAAGAGTTATCTAAGAACTAGATTTGTGCCCCTTTTCGTCTCTACGAGGCTCACACCTCCTTTTTAGTTATGTGTCCAATCAAAAGAAGCATCTTAGATGCAATCAATTATGATTCTTTACCATTATTTTTCAGTTCTCATCATATGTTGTTAGGTTACCATTTAAAACTGTAACACTTGGTAGCAATTGCCTTAGAAGTTATAAATAAGTGAGAGTAGGCTTTTATCTTGGGTATCTTGTCCTGTTTGTCTATAAATGGATCTCTTTCCTGTTTGTCCTGTCACATTACATTACATTCTATTAGATTTCTCAATTTGACTGACCATAAAAGACCTTTTGAAGCTGCCATGTACAGTGGTAAACAGGGATTGTATGTCACAGTTTCATGCAAGAAAAGAAACAAAAGCTAAGTGAATGTCTCGAGTGAAAAAGCACGTTGCTGTATAATTTTCTCCATTGCTTGTTGACCGCTTGTTCTTCTAATTCATTTGCTCAAAGTAACCCCGGTGTATATTTCGGATGTATAATCTGGTTGCCCTGGACACATACAGAATCGAGTGATCAGAGCTCTGCCGAGAGTTAGCCCTATTTCCGTTGTAAACAAGCCTTTACTCCGTCTTTTGAACCCACCCCATCTACAAACACAAAGGACGTATGGTTCAATTCTTGCAGCCAACATTTTACAAACTGAAACCAAAATGAGCAGTTCGGTTAGCGTTGGTCAGGGAAAATGATCGTACCTTCCATGCATACATCCCAAAGAATGCAATTGTGTCTGCCGCCCAAACGACTGAGAAGGATTTCACAAAGAATGGAATTAAAACATTTAGTAAAGGAACAAGTATGAAGAGATAGTTTAAAGCTTCCTTCTCATTCTTTGAGCAGTCACGGGCACGAAGTGATGGAATTGCTACAAAATCACAAGCCCTGAGGTTAGGAATATTAATGAAGATTAAAACAAAAAGATCAGAAACAAAATGATACACCCACTATATCCAACTACCGCGGTCAAAATTTGCTCTTGCTTAAAATTCAATGATAGTGAAAGACTTGTAAAGAAAACTTACTGAACATCCAAATAGACCACATTCCCATTAGTCTCCATACGTCAGGTTCGTTCGATGGAAATATAACATTGAAGGAAAGTAGCCCACCTAACAACATCGAGACATAAGCTTGAACTTCAAAGACTGTGTACAAAGTGCTTCCAGGTACTGCAGGATTTTTACTTGCAGTAGAAGCCCTAGGTGTAAATGTTGCAGCAGTCTTCTGAACAGCCTGTTTAAAGAGTTTACACTAACATGAATAACACTCAACCTTGTGAAAACTTAAAAAACAGCTTAATCACTTCTATCAATGCAGCTATACTGATGCATCAGCTGCCAATACATAATTGCATTTCCTGGTTTTTATGATATTAGAATCTTAAACAGACAACTAGAAGATCAACTACGCTTTCTTCAGAACCGTCGACTGCTATTACCATTTTCGCTATGCCTTACCCGTAAAGGTCCCGAATGCCCAACCACACAAATTTGGTAAAACTGGGAGGCTGCACTCAGCGTTTACATCTTTATGAAATCGATTTTGACAGCAACTTCCCGAGTCTAGCGTCTTAACTACAATCCTAGCTAACTTGTTCTTAGTTCTTACTAGTTACTTAATCAATCTACCCTGGAATCAAGACAACCGAGACATTCTAAGAACAGAACTTGCAGTGAGAATTTATACCTTCTTGATATCTTTATCAATTGACGAAGATGCTGACCGAACAGAGTTCTTGGTATCTTCTTCCTTGACAACTTCATCTTTTGCTTCTTCAACAATTGGTGAATCATTTGAACTTACTAACAACACTTTTTTTCTTATAATTAACTTTCTTTTCCAGAATTTGATCTCATTTTTGATGTTTCTAGTTCTGGTCGGGAAAGAAAAGGCGGGAAGATTTAAAATTCGGTTGCTTAATGACGTTGAGATTAACTGATACATTCTATCCTATCTATTTAATTCTTCTTCCCTCTCTGTTTTGAGAGAGAAGAGAAGATGGTGCAGCAGAGAGAGTTAGGGGGAGAGAGAAACAAAGATGAGAAGCGTATGGTGTGATTTTGTTCACAAAAACTGAAACTGTTTAAATGACTAAATTATCCTTCAGAGAATCTCATTTGCATAGGGTCATCCCAATGAAAAGAAAATAAACGGTTTTTACCTGTAACTGTACCCTAACATCCAAAAGAAAGGAACACCATTACCTTAGCCTGCCTCATCCTGTGAACCCTCCTCTGCAGCATTCTCATCTTGAGCTTCCTTCATTAACACACCTTCAACAATGCCCTTCACCTCCATCTTTCTGCACATTAAATCTACTCCAAAATGGGTTCCTACCTGTTGGCATATATCATTAAATGTTGTAGTCTCGTAATCCACTTCTTTCAGTATTTTAATCACTGCGGCATGCATGTCTTCTTCGTTAGGTTCTGCCTTTGTCTTACTACTTGCTTTGCCTTTTCTTCGGAGCTTGGGTGAAAGCTTCCCAGCAGAATTGCTAATGTATTCGTCGTTTGGAACCTTGAAATGCCTTTCCAGATAATTCAATGCTCTGTCAACGGCACATAAGACCATTTTCTTAACCTGTGCGTATAAAATTAAGCATACTTAGGTCAAGCATTTTGAGTAAAAAAGTTGGGAAACAACTCAGTTAATATCATTAGGCCCAATTGTAATAACATGAAGGCATGATCTCAAACATCACAAGAACAAAAATAAAACTAACCAATGTACTTGTTGACAAGATATCCTGGTACAACAATCTCATGTTTGAATTTCATTAATATCACTTTTATATATAAATATTAGCGGAGATCAATATATCATGTGTTTAGAATTGTACCTCTATTTTGTCTTTCTTTGCTATATGCTTCTGGGGCAAAAACCGTAACTCCTCAGACAGCCGCATGCATTCTTGGATGCTTTCCGGCGAAACAAAGTCTATTGCAACCTTAAAACATGACTGTAAACAGTAATTAATGGATTAGGATATGATGCGATCATAAGAACAAAAATCAGCTGAAGCGATGAATATGAATCAACCGAACAAACAATGTTATTGGAGCTCTCATCTTTGGTTATTAAGGTTTCCAAAAGGCAAGTCATCAAAGTCAGTGTTCTGTAAGTACCTTAAGGTTTCTAACTTGATGCGGACAGCCAGCTGGCACAAATACTGCATCTCCAAGTTCTTGGACAAAACTCCAAGGTTCAATCCCTAAACCAAAGCAAGCATGAAGTTAGACACAGATAGAAAGTTGCAAAATGAATACGAGGCAAGAGACTTGAACTGACCAAATTCCTCCTTGAGCTTTCTCTTATGCTCTGAAGTCAGGTAGAATGACTGATCATGTATTGGGTGCATAACCTGTAATAGTGGTAGTAAACGTGAGCAGAAGAATGAACACTTCAATTTAATAACAATCTTCCTAACTGCACATGGGAAGTTGACAACCTTAAGCATACAAACGAACAGACAAACATATAGATTCAATTGCTCCAAAAATATCAAGTTCTTTTTGGAATCATAGGAAACATCCATAGAAGAGATTTGTGGGTACCATTTCAAGCAAAACAATTCTACAAGTAGCAAGTGAAACTTGAGGTTTCAATCATAGGTGTTACCTTTCATAGGGACAGTATACCTACTGGTATTGGATAATAACAGAAATAGAATTTTCTGGGGACAGTATCCCAACTGGTATTGGATAACATATTACCTGCTCCACTCTAGAACAGAAGAAGTGCCTGAATTCTCTATGATGCTTTGTAAGGTATTCCTGTAGCTTTGAAACATCTTCTCTGCGGAAAATATCCCAGAGAGCACCACCAGCACTCTTCACTGTAGAATTATCAGATGAAGCAACAGCACCCTCCTTTTTCTTAGGACTATCGTCAATTTCTTCATGCTTTCCGGTTTTCCCCATATGCTGAGATACTCTCTGATTGTTTACAGTAGCATGTTTCCCTGACTTACATCCTACATCCTTATCACTCTTCCTTGTGCAGTTACCAGATAAAGCAACCTCATATTCATCTTCTTTTCGAATATTGCCATTCTCTTTGATATTTGACGCTGCCGAAATATTGCTCTGCACAGAAACCTCATCCCTCGAATCTAAGTCATTAGTTAAAACATCAAGACACCTATCTTCTGTAGGTCTCCCCATAATCATATGTTGATCATCACCCCTCTTCCTCTTTCTATTGCCCATAAACTCATTTCTCATATCCATGCTTTCATTTTCCACTTCTTGTGTAGACACCGCAGGTGATTCAACTGGTTCGCGAACGCATTTTCCAGTAGATAACCCCAAACAATCAACATTATGGTACTCTTCATCTTCTTTTTTATCTTGAACCATATGCCTCCTATTTAATAATTTTATTTTTTCAAGCTGTGTTTCATAAACGGGTACCTCTTGAATATGAGTCAAAACATTCACCTGGTGACATTAAAACAGAATCAAGAAATCATTTATGGTCCTACAAGTAATGAAAGTTGCTTCACAGGGCAACCACTGTCCAGATATTAATAGAATGGAGCAACGAACAACCAAAAATATCAGAATATATTGGTATCTATTATAAGTTTTTGAATAAAACCCAGTATAATATCATTAATATGTAACGGAATCTTCAAGACAGGTCATGAAATTTGCACCCCTATTCACTGCCCAAAAATAGAGGCAGCGCGAAACAGTTTGGAAAGACATTATCATTGCAAGCAAGCATTTTATTATATGAACTAAAAAGCATAAGATTGGGCACCTACACTTAGCGTGACAGAGAATGAAAGTATGATCCTTTTTCCTATAACAGCTAGGGTATTTAATGGCTTTGACGGTCACATTTCATTGCAATTACAGTAATTTGAAGACACTTTTAAATGTTCATGAAAATAATATTAAGAACAGTTCAAATTCTCTAAGAAGCTAGTGCTACCGGAATGCCAAGCCAGACTCAAATAGATATATTCCTGAAGACACATAAAGTATGACTTGCATTGATGAATAGAAGAATCGCTAGTATCGGCAAACTTGAATATTGAGTGTAAGTATAAAACTCCTTGCAGTGATGAGTTGTAAATTGCCATTTTTTTATCCAAAGAATTTCAGATAGATATGATGAAAGTAGATTCAGATGCTCCTAGTTCTATTAGTGAATGAGAATTTTCCAAGAGAAAACACACCCAACAAACAATATATGTTTACAAAAATAAACTTCTCAATCTATAAGATAATAAGATAAGTAATTTGCAACAAAATGGCAAACAGTATACATGAAGTTCTCACCACGTCAGACATGTCGCAATGAAGTTTCGTTACACAATCACCACGGCCGAGTTCTTCTGGATGCCCATAAGCAATATATGCTTTTGGCCCCAAGTACGGTTTATCTGCAGCAAGATTGAGACATCCATACCCGGGATTAGTGTATTCCCGGTATGGTAAGGAAACAATAAACTCAGCATAATGGCGTGGCAACAGCTCCTCGAATAAATTGGATGGCGGACAGTCCTTCAGTTTGAACATTTCAGGCCACATGTTAGGGTGCATAAGACCTTCTGCATAGCCTCTGAAAAAGTCGATTATTTTTACCTCAACCTGCAGAATAAAGACCCAACAATAGCATCATTCCGTAAATATATGTGGAACACAATCAAGTAATCTCCCCACATGGAGTCCCAAACAATTAGTCAGACATGTTTCCCCATATACTGGAAGACTAGTTATATAAAATACAAATCAGTGACACGAGAAAAGGGGAGATGACAGCATTAACAGAACATATAGGAGGATGTTCCCACTATAAAAAGGTACTGACCTCGCGCAAATCCATACAATCAACAGCTTTGACAACCAAGTGACTGGAACCTTTCATCAACTTGGAAGTGGTTTTCTCCCGCAGTGCCCGACACATAACATTTGGCTCCCAGCTCAATCCAGATGTTAGTTTTTGTACATTACGAACAACCACAGGCTCTCCTTTGACCCAGTGATTCTGGAAGTTCTCCATATCCCCGTGCTGGATTTCTTCAGCTTTCGGACAATACAAGTAGTTGTCATTTTGACCTTTTCGAGAAGCACCTCTCGTTAGCTTACTGCTCTCATTGTCAACATTGGCAACAGAGTTAAAATAGAAGCCCTGCTGTGTAGGAGTCGCAGGATCATCAAAATGTATGCTCTGGTTTGACATTTGTTCTGCTCTATTTACCAACTCCGACACCCAATTTTCCGGAAGAATGTACTTCAGCTTTAGAAGACCAGAAGAGCAAGACGCACAGCTAACACTACCAGTATCCATAATTTTCCACTCATTTATAGCTCGTTTCAGCAACCTTGCTTGACTTTTCGAAGGCTTAGCTTTTTCAGCATGTATATAAGATATTGCTGGACCTTTAGAAGGTTCCAAAGTTTCAGCATGCATATATGGTTTACCTCTGTCTACATACTCCTCAGTTATTTTTACTGCACCCCCGGGTAGGGCACCATCACGAATTTCCCGGCAACAGGAAAGGCAAAGATCATACGAACAGTTTGAACAACTTCTGTGCAAGTCAACAATCAAAGTTTGGCAGTTGTCACTGCCCATAGCCATGTAAACTCAGTAAGTCGAGAAAAATAAAAGAACAACCACAAAATGAACCACATGTATGAAATACCTACCAATAAACACGCTCATCAGGATCACATACAACCTCTTCTATTTCTACCTCTTGATGTGATAATCCTGTCCATAAAGAAATCAAGTTAGAGAAAAATATAACAATGACGAAATTTTGAGCAAACTTTGCATTGTGTCTTATATAAATCTCCAAGAATGTGCATTGCATAACTTTAACAACTTCAATGTTATGATAATCTGCAGTTCTTTTTGGGGTCCCTTTTAGGTGATTTTTATCATGTATAATGTGTCCTTTCTAATATTCTTTCTTTTACTAATGAAGCTTCTTCCCTTTTTTGCCTAAAATTTAACTATTGTCCCAGTATCATCTTTGACGTATCAATAACACGCAAGCATGAGACATGTGTCATTTAAGATGAAAACACGCTATAATTACTACATGAAATCCATGATAGATATCAGTGTACTCATTGAGTCGACAACCTGAGGAGAATAAGAATGATGTTTGATGCCCAAGGTTATGAAGGATACCTTGAATCCTAGCCTCTGTCTCCTTTTCCTTCAGTTGTTCTTGGTCAAACTGTTTCAGTACCGGAAGAAGATATTGTAACATATAAGTAGTGTATTTAACCTTTTTTTCTGGCTCTAGCTCCATATCCAACTTCTGCAAAACCTGCATGTGAATCTTGAGACAAGTATATAAGGCTTACCAAGTAAGAAGGTCACAAGTAGTGACAGGTTGAGGGCAGTAAACAATAAAGGAAAATTAATAGTAGAACAACCTTTGATTTTACGTACGGAGAACGCAAGCACTGTTTACAATTGCAGGTTTCATGACAAACTGGGCAGGCCTCTGAAATTGACTTCAACGATATCCCAGGATACCTATATTACACAAAACAAAACAGAGACTCAGATAGCGTACGTGCCACATCATGGCAAAATAAATTATAATATCAAATAGTGAGATTTTCGAACAATTAGATAGTAAATGGGAAGCAAATTCACTATATACTAATACGAGTAAGCATGCACAGCCAAAAGTTTTTAGAACCTATATATATACTATTGTAAAACCAATGCCCGTGACTTATTCTGACCCTATGTTAATTGACAATCCAAACACTTGGTCTAATGGTTCAGCAAACACATGTGCCAGATTTTTTCTAAACAACACTCCAATCCTATAACTAAGCAAAAAAATCAGTCAAAAATTTAGTATACAGACTATAATCACCAGTGTCTTTGTTTTAAACTATGATCTCTAGTGTCATTCTTTTAATTTATGGAATTTGATCTATATCAAAGCTGTGAGTTGTAATGGTGTTGCATCGTGATCTTTGGTCAGGGCAGGGAATTAGCAACTTCGCCTGCTTCTAGGCCACAAAATTTTAGGGGCTCCAAATAAAAACTAAGCACCTATGGTTATTCGAAACAAGACAAAAGAACACCTACATAAAAAAAAATGATCTGAACAACATAGAGATGACAACAAGAGTTACCTGCCTGCCGAATGGTTTGCATCTTAGCAATGTAGAAACAATCACAGTAAAATTAGTAATATGATCATCACCCTTTTTTGCACATGCTATGCTAGCTTCTCAAATTGTATAAAATGTATGCAAAAAGAACTCTAAACAATCGCATTGCAAGTATTTATTTGACTAACTAACAATGTAAGCTTTCACCAGACAATGTAATTGAAGACCGTGGCCAATATGTGTTCAATACAACTCACCATTTCCTTATGCAGGGGGTACAAAATCGTTTCGATAAACAGTTTTTGCATCGAATAACCTCCCCTTCTCTATCATTTCTCTGACACTGATGACAATTACGAGATTCCACTTCTTCTCCCTGTTACATAGAAGAAGAAAAGCAAGGATGCCTAAACCCTTAACATCGAGAAGAATAAACAAAAATTTCAAGAAAAATTTCAGAGGACAACTAAGAGTTTACTTACATTGATAATCTTAACAATTTTCTTCTTGTTACCAACAGAAATCCACTTCAGTTCATGCTTCTCCTTCTTTCCATTAACCCTAGATGTCTTACTTGTATGACGATTCATATGTACTCCACAGTAATCAAAATTCCTTTTTGACTATAAATCTTCTTACACCTCTCACTCACTCTGCAACTTTGAACCACCACCAGGATTCTTGGTTTCCTATTTAACCCTAAATCTTCTCCGTAAACTATGAAATTGGGATCAAGTGAGACCCTAGAAGTTTTTCGGTACTTGTGTAGGTGATCAGCACCAGAACAGTGGAAGCCAAGTAGTCGGTATTGAAAGAAATGAAATACATGGGGACACCGAAAAGGCATGCAGCCGTGCTATGCAACCGCTGTTGCTGGTGCTGATCCTGGTGCCAGAGCTAGCTCTCTTATGTTTGTTTTTTTGTTTTTTTGTTTTTCTTTTTTTGAACATGGCTATTTTAAGGGCGAGCCCTTTTCGGGAAAATTATTATAAGGCCCCACCCATGGGTTACCCACAATACTACGCCCCTAATAATAACAAGTTTATTCTTAGGCCCTGAATTATAATAGACATTGAAATGACTAGGTTGCCTTTTTATATTTATATGTACAAACCTAGATTTTTTGCGGACCGATCAGTTGTTCTTGTAGTGG
>JAJJMA010010167.1:0-11254 GCA_023529015.1 Papaver nudicaule | reverse complement strand
TTTCTTCGGACGGACGGCCTGTTCACCGTGGCAGCGGTCATCTAGTAATATAGATAATATCGAGAATCTAATTTATAAATATCAAACATGGGATAGAATTTGACATTTGACACTGTCATGATTGTGGACGCTCTAGACGGACACTTCCTCCCACTCTCTGTCTTCTGTCTTATCCCTTTTACTAATGATGAGCGAAACACTTGAGCTTGCCAACACAAACTCACTCTCTTCCTTTTTTTAGAGGGAAACCAAAATGCAGCGAACAACATCTCTGCTCTCTTCCTGTCCCTGTTCCTCCTCCTCTTCTTCTCCATCATCATTTCCACTTTCTCTTCCCTTCAGAAATGGATTACATCTATATCCTAACAAACACAACTCATCTTCACTCCCTTATCAACACCACCACCGTTACACATCTTCCTTCTTTTTTCGACGCACTCCTCCGGTCCTACGCAGCGCTGCAGGTAATCTTATACATCTTCTTCTTTCTCTCTTTTTTTTTTCGATTTTTACAGTAATTTTCTGATTTTGTGTTCTAGGTCTTATATTTGTTCATCTGATTGTTTCAGTGACTGAAGAAATTAATGAAACAAGTGAAGATGAATTAAAATTTATTGAAATTGGGTATGTATGTAATGTTCATGGACTTCAAGGAGAACTTCGTGTAAAACCTACTACTGATTTTGCTGAATTAAGATTTTCAGAGGTAAGATTGACAATTTGAAATTCTTAGCTTTGTTCTTGTTGTTGTCCATTATGTTTTGTACCTTAATGTTTATCATTTTTTGTTTTGTTTAGGGAAAAAGATGGTTAAAAGAACGAATCTCAGGGAAAGAAGTAATTAGAGAGGTTGAGATTGTTGAGGGAAGAGAGCATGCTGGACAAAAGAGTTGGATCCTTAGTTTCCAAGGGATTGACACTATTGACCAAGTAAGTTCAATCTAAAACCATTGACCATTCACTTACTTATTCTGTTTCTGAATCTGGTAGTTACCATGGTATATGGGTTTCAGTATATGTATAATTAACTGGTGTTTTGGTGTTAAGGTTTGTGGTTACGACTATGGGGATCCTTTCATGCCTAGGCTTGATTAAATCGATATCTAAGGATTTATATTGTCAGTAATGTGCTACTATTGAGCTAGTATTAGGCAAATAAAGCAAGTTATTCTTGATTCTGATGCTAACCTTTAGGTTTGGTAGTACAAGTTTCACTAAAGACCAGTAATGAGTTTCTGCATTTCCTATTATTGATACCATGACATGTGCGTTTGGGTGATATAATTTTTTTTTCCCCTCATATTACTGTTTCTCAGGCAAAGCAACTTGTTGGGTCTGTACTACTTGTAACTGAAGAAGACAGGCCAGTTTTGGAGGAAGGCGAATTTTACAATCCAGATCTTGTCGGCATGAGGGTTCTGCTTAAGGTCTGAGGTTCTTACTACCCTGTGAATGAAGTAGAGTTTCATTGTTTCTGCCGTTTTGATAACAGCATTTGACTGTTGCATTTCCCTTGTAATTGATTTGTACTCTGCATTCTAGGACACAGGCGAACTGGTGGGAACTGTCATTAATGTTTTCAGCAGCGGAGGAAATGATCTCTTACAAGTTATGCTTAGTTCAACCGAAGAAACACCTAATGTTTCTGGATCGGTAGAGGCAGGAAATGATGTTTCCGGTCCCCTTGTTTGGATCCCATTTGTGGAAGCCATTGTTCCAGATGTGGATACTGATAGAAAAGAAATGCGGATTACTCCTCCGAAAGGGCTTCTTCAACTGAACCTGCGTTCTGATGTGAGGTCGAAAAAAGAAAGACGACAACTGGTAACTGTTTATCTTTCACAGTTTTAAAATTTAGATCTAGAACTAGAAGTAAACCGTAATGCTAGAGTTGGTAATAAGTTAGAATCACAATTAGGAGTTCTTATCTATGTAGAGATAAAATAAGGACACTGTAACATGATCATACTCTAATAGAAGCTTCAAAATGCATGTGACACAACCATATTTGGTTGTAAACTTGTTATAAGCTAGAACTAGAACTACTACTAGTGAAAACTACCTGTGGGTGATTTCACTTCTAATTTTGTGGAATGGATGATCTCTTAATCTTTCCACCGTGTCACCTTTTATGAAAAATTTCATTATGATTTGTGAAAGAGTGTTATTTGGCCTTTCTTTTTTCTATTCTAACAAGAACGTCATTTTTAAATGATAATCCCTCTGTTCTGTCTTCATACGAGTGTTGATTTCCAGTTAAATTATTGAATCGATGCAGGAGTGGAAAGAAAGAAAGAAAGCAACACAACGCCTCATAGCCGCTAAAAAGAAACTTTCTGAGCTGGAGCAGAGACATGTCTTCGATGGCTTGAGGTTTGGAGACAAAGTCCAAAAAAGCTTGATTGCAAATCAAATTGTTGGAATAAACTATAAATTGTTTCAACAGGCGATGCAGAACATTACAACGCCTTCTATCAGGTACAAATTGACTTTTTTTTTTAATTTATTTTATTTTATTTTATTAACATCATCAACTGAAAGAAGCTTACAAGAATTGGATGGGAGCCTCACAACAAGCTGAGCTCCAACCCCTTTTCCTTTTTTTTTTTTTTTTTCTTGCAACGTTGAAGGCTTTATTTAGTTAAGCATGATTCCAGCTGATGTGTTGTTTACATTATTCTTAGATTAGTGTACACATAAAGTGTTTTCAGTGTTTACTTTATCCTAATGTTATGTGGCTTTTTTGTTCCATGGAGCATATATAGTTTGTTGGAGTTCATCAATGCCAACAAAACCAAATTACACGAGAATTCTTTGAAAGCATCAGCAGCGTTAAATAGTGCTCAAGGAACAGAAGGGGCACTGAATCCAACTCAAAATTTGGTAAAAAAGGGCCTGAAGTTCGTATCTGAAGGGAAAGTTGCAATTGTTATTGTAGCAAACGAGACAATCAGTAAGGATTCAGCTGAACTGCTTCATCTTCAGGGAATTCTATCTGATGAAAAGAGGTTCACGACGGGGGTATGTTATTCAATCAGATATCGCTTTTGCTTGTATAGGTTTTTCTCACTTTGTTCAGGTTTAACGAGATCTTGCTTGAGGTCTTCGTTTCCTTTTCCAGAACACTGGATTTGTTGTAATCCAATTATTTATAGCTTCTCCGTGCTGATCTCTAGCTGTATCTTCATCTGAACCCGACCTATGTCTATTAATGAGTTCTCCATTGGCTACTCTTGTTGGATCTCTTGGATTTCCTAGCAAATGAAAAAATAAATAATATAGGCTTATAAGGTTGAACTATAAACTTCACATTTTAATATTCAAAACTGTATGCAAGGTGTTTCTAGTAGTAACGCAAGTACGCAGAACTCTCATTTTGACATCATAATTCCGCCAGTGGTTTCCCGAGGATTCGTTAACAGACTTGTACTCGTAGACAGAGTAACTGCCATGACTATGCATACTTAATACCTCAAAATCCTTGCGCAGACAATATTATTTTTTAGTATTCTAATATCATCTATTCGTTTGTTGCAGATAAAAGATGGCCAAATCTCATTGCCTCTTATTATAGTGTCACCTGCCTCTGAAATTCAATCTATTCAGGAGCTTTTCTCAAACCATGATTACTTTGCTTTTGACCCACATAAGGTTGGTATACTCAACTTTTCATATTTTAGCTGAAATTGCAAAATATATACTTTGGTATACTCTTTGATCTTTTTGTATTCCTGCTAGATCTTTTTTTAACCTTACCACATTTCTTGGTTGACAATCGTGTCTACGGTTATACTTATAAAGTGTTTAGAGGAGTAGAAAGAGAAGTATGATGTATGAGAATATAGTGTCACAACAAAAATGAACTATGAGTTTTGCTTTCTGAAGAGTTATTGCTTCAGCAAAGTGCATGAAGAGTCGATTGTAGAATTCATTCTCCGAGAGCAAGTAATATGAGCTTGATACAGTCTTGAATCGAGCTATTGTTTAACAAGTTACAAAAATATATTTGTGGAAGTAATGTTGACTTATATTTATGGCCAAGTCTAGTTGGAAGTCGTCAAATAGTAGGCATGTTTTATTGGTATTGTGATACAAACTACACAAAAGAAGTGTTTCTTCGAAGTCTAATAATGTTTCCTTAAATAGAAGTTATAATCGAAGGAACATTCAAAATGTTGTAACCTGGTCCTTGGTAATTAGCCAAGCACCTGAGGGTTCCAGTAATTCGGCAACTCAGCTAAGTCAGACTAGTGAACTGTCAACTCTACGAGTAACTTGGTCGTTTCAAAAGGATATAAGCACGGTAACTTCATATTTGGTTATAACCTTTAGGTTTTATATTATTTACACTTGCAATTTCTCATTCTTTAACTCTTCAAAATTTAACCTTAGAGAGAGGAGACAATATGAGCTCGTCAATAAAAACTACATCTTCTCCGTTTCTTTTCTTAATTATGTTGCCATTTTCTGCCCTAAATGAATCAATGCCACTCTCAAGATATCTCTAAATCTCTTTTTCTGTATCAATAAACTTTGCATTCATAGTCACAAACAGAGTGATGCTGTGCCACTATGATGTCGCAAGATTGCATCCTGTCTCGGTTCTTTGATTCTTATTTATGGTATGTAGAATTCCTGTGCGGATGCAATTGAGTTACGTAACATATTACTTTCATAAACATTTTTAGTTTCTTTTTTTGCCTTGCAATATATGACATAATAGGAGATAAAATTATAATTCCATGAAACATCAATTCTAGAGAATAACTGTGACGTATCTCCTCAACTTGGTATTCCAATAATAAAGTGCTACTCCAGAAAGTTACTACCAATATTTGTACGGATACATTTTTAATGGGTTATTCAGAACCTGAATGTGATGATGCCTGTAGGTGTGGTTTTTAGAGGAAGAAAAGCTGCCTGTGGTTAGCAGCTCAACGGAAGAACAAAACAAACACAAGATTTTGCTTAAATCGCCATGGGAAATCCTCCAGTCACCAGTTGGGCCGGGTGGAATTTTCAGCTTACTCTCAACTCAGGGCATCCTTGGAAACCTTACTGAAAATGGTGTAGAATATGTTCAGGTATTACAATCCCCTGCACTAACTACATATTCCACTTGTAGAAGGAACCAATTTGTTTCTGTTTTTGAAGTGAAATTGTGTGAACAGTAGTAAGTTTTCAAATCGGAAGTTATTAGGAGGTTTCTTTAGTCAAGGAATATCTAAAAGGAAGTTGTCGTTTACAGGTATGCAGTTTGAGTCGAGCATCTGCTATTATGGACCCAGTATTCATTGGATTTACAGATTCGTGTAGAGCTGATACTGGGATCAAAATCGATGACATCAGTAAAGATCTAAAGGAAGATTTCAACTTAATATTCTCGCTGAGATTTATGAAGAAGATAACCGGACAGATGAGCAACCTTCAGTTTTATAAAGCTGAAAGGCAAAATTCACATGTTCAGATGGTTGATAACGAATGGATCGATGTTGTACCTTCTTCACCCAATTCATATGAGCTTCATTGTTCGATATACAGTGCCCTAAGCACCTGCCCTTCTGACAAAATCTGTATAATGGAGGGTGGTTACTAACCGATTATTTATAGAAGTTAAGACTCAATTGTACAGCATTCATTATGTTTAAGAAGTAGAGCACTAGCTGCTTAGCTGCTTGGGTGATTCATTCAGTTCTCTTCGAGTCATCTTTTGGAAGACCATGCCTTGGCTCTAGATTAGCCTATCGGCAATCTGCTGTCAATCGTACTGATCGTCTACATCTTCTAGAAACAGGACACATTCAGCTAAGCTCGAGGTTTGGAGTTCAGTTGTGATTATGGGGCTTCACAAGAAAGCTGATTCTGGGGCTTCAGTTTTTTGAATTTTTTTGAAGCCCTCTCACTTTTTACTTCAAATGTCCAGCCGAATTATAAAGGGGTGTCAAAAAATCGTGAAATGACTAAGTTAACCTTATACTAATTTATACTAATTCTTACCCAAATTTACCCCACCCTAATTACAAACATAAATACTTATATCCCACACAAAAAAAATCAAAACATCAAAATTTTTCCCCTCTCTTCTCCTCTCTTACCTCTCTTTTCTTCCCCATTTCCTCTTCCACATTTCTCATTTTCGAGTTTTTGATCATGGATGGAACCAAAACTGATGCAACAATGGAGCAGCAACGGTAAGCATCCAAACCCACTCTTTTGTTATTGATTTTGGTGCTAAACTAGGTAAGATTCACTCCATGAAAATCGAAACTCGAGTTCCAGAACTACTTACGGCTGGCTATTAGAGCCGTAAGTCCTCCTTACGTCTCGCATCTGAAGAACAACTAGCCGTAAGTAGTTTGTTAGGTAAGCCATTAAAGCTTCAGATCCAAGCCGTAAGTTCAGTTTACTAGCCGTAAGTTAGTTACGTCTCATTTCGATACTTTAGTTACTAGCCGTAAGTTTCTGTAAACCAAAATTTTTTTGTCGCAAGGTTACAAGCCGTAAGTACAACCTTATCAGCCGTAAGTTTAGTTACGGCTGCATATCTATTTGGATTAGTAGCCGTAAGTTACACTGACAACCAATTTTCTCACATTTTTCTGCCATATTTTGCGCTTCAGAGAACCAGACTCAAGTGCCGTGGCTGCACCAACTGAAATAATGCAAGTACAGATTCCTGAATCCAGTGTTGTGATTGAACCAAATGAAACTAGCCAAGTTATTGAGGAACTTCCACAAGAAGGTGCAGAAAGGGAGTATCTTCCTGCCATAAGATCACCAATTCGTAATATTCTACCACTATTGGGTGATGACCCTGATCCTGGCCCCAGCTATATCCCTTGCACTTGTGACCTTAATGAGCGACCAATCCGTAATCTTCGACGCAAGAGAGTTGGTGAGGCGAAGGACGTTCCTTGTCGCAATAGAATTTGTGTTGCTGTAGAACGTCTTCGTCCACTTGTCGAGGCGAATGGCGGACCGAGCTTTGAACTAATCCGCAGCCGAACATGGTTTGGAACTGGAAATGTTAGTTGATTTTGATTATGTGTTGAGTACGGTTCTTCTTTTATGTTATGTGTAAACCTAAACATCTATGGGTGAACCAATTATGTGTTTTAATGGTTGAATATTAGTAGTTGTATCATCTATATTTTGAAATTAGTAGTTATGTTGTATTTACTATTTACACCCGCAGAAACAACCCATGCTCTCTTTTTGCACCCAAATTGGCCACATGTGCGGAACACACGCGTGTGCAATAAAACCTTTAATAAAAAGCCAAAGGGGCTTCAAAATGTGATTCCTCTTCTTCTTCTTTCTTCTTCTTCTTCTTCTACGCCTCCTTTCTCTCTTTCTCTTCTTCTCTTCTATTTCCTCGCCTCGCTTAATTGGCGATTACGAATACTTTCATCGGCGATTAAATTCTATAAAAGCATGACGAAGAAATCAAAACCAAAGGAGGGGGAAGAACAACCCACTCGACCAAGAGCGGTTTTCTCCGAAAACCCACCGCCACTATTACCAACTCCACTACAACCGCCTCAACAATTTCAATCGAACCCAGAAATGGTTTCCCAGAGGTAAGAATTGAAAACCCATCTCTCCAATTTCAATTTTTGTTGCTCACACTAATTTTTAAAACTGAAACTAGGGCAAAATCGCGGTTACAGTGTTAGTTACGGCTACTTAGGTTTTCACGTTTGTAGCCGTAAGTTCCTTTAGTGAAACCAAAGTTGTATCGCAGAGTTTGTAGCCGTAAGTGGTAATTAGCAGCCGTAAGTATAGTTACGTCGCCAAAAGTTTTTGCCTTAACAGCCGTAGGTACTCCTGTAACTTTTGGATACCAAATGTCAACTAGTTACGGCTACTAATTGCTTATAACTTTCAGCCGTAAGTTACTTACGTCGACTTTCGATAGGGGCATTTGTAGCCGTAGGTTAGTTAAGTTTTGCTTCTTCAACCCTTATGTAGCCGTAAGTAGTAATTTATTTCCTTGGTTCTGTTGTTTCAAACAGTCGTTGTTCACCAAATGTTTACCACAGGCGGAAGAAAAAAGGAGCTAATGACCTGACCCCTGTTGCTTCCCCCCAGCTCGTGGGAGTGTTAATTTGCACGCCGGCAACAGAGGTGCAAGGGTAGGCCTGGTAGGTGAGGGAGGAAGTGGGAGCGGTGAACATATTTTGGAGGATGTTGTTCCAATTGATGATGCTGTAGTTTCTGAGGAACCACCACCAAATCTGTTATTGACACAAGCAAGCTCGCCTGAACATCCAGCACAAGCAAGCTCGTCTGAACATGTAGCACAAGCTAGCTCGTCTCAACATCCAGCACAGGCAAGCTCGTCTCAACATGTAGCACAAGCTAGCTCGTCTCAACAGCCACCAAACGAAAGGAAGGAGAGAAAGAAAGCTGGACCTAGACACCAAAACATTCCAAAGGACGGGTTTTTACCAGCAAAGGAAGACGGCAGACGTTGGGGTGAGGCGGAAGATCCAAGTGTGTTAATTGGTTACGAGCATTCGTGGGCCGCACAAGTTTGTAAGCAAGCGGTATGAATCAATATTTTTCCCACTTTACTATAATCTTACTTTCAAAATCTAAAATTTAAATGTTTTGTATTTAGGATCATAAAGATGCAGTTCAGCTTTTGAAGCACCAAAAGGCCGGGGTTGGTCCATTAATGAAGAATCACCAAAGGTTAAGGCTCTGGTTCAGGCTTCAGCATTGTGTCCTGGCATTCAGAATTCTCAGCTTATCCATGACAGTATTGTCACTGCCGCTTTGAGAGAGAGATACTGTCCTGAAACCGACACCTTTCATTTTGGATTCGGCGAGATGACTCTCATCTTGGTCGATATGTGGTCCATTGCCGGCCTCCAAAGTGAAGGCAAAGCGGTTCACGAAGGGTACACTGAAAGGATGGCTTGGACAAAACTGTATGAACTATGTTTCGACACTCTTGGGTGGAACAAAGACAAATGTGAGGAGGAATTCCATATTGCTTCAGGACAGAGTGAGGAAGACCTAAGAAAAACCGCATGCAAACAGGTGGTTCGAAAGGTAAAGCTTGATAGGTTGAGGCCTGAGTTTGGGGGTACACTCAAGAAACTTTCTGATGATAGGGCTAAGCAGGTGGCCATAGCTTTCTTGTTGCACCAACTTGGTACCATTTTCTTCCCCGACCAGAGTGGAAACCGGGTGAATATTGGCTACCTTCAGTTGTTGAGGACCATTGAGGGCACCCACGACTATTCGTGGGGTTCGGCAACCCTTGCCTTCCTTTTAGACAGTCTTAGAAAGGCCTCGAGGGCGGGTGCTAGCAACATTGCTGGAAATGTTGGTATTTTACAGGTAATTTTTGATTTTCCATCTTCATTTTATCGTAATATGTTATGTTCATCTTCATTTGATTTGTCACCCAACGTTATGTTTTCAATTTCAGTCATGGTTTTATGACCATTTTCCAACACTTAAGATACGCCCAAGATTGAACCGACACTGGAAGCAGGATTAGGTTCCTGAGGTTGATGGGGATGATGAGGATGATGAGGATGATGAGGATGATGATCCTAATGACGATCGCCCAACAGGTATGAAGTATCCTTTCGAACAAAACCAAAAAAAGAAAGAAGCATCAGAAGATAGAGTGGTTGAGGGAACAATTAGACGACTTAGATGCATCCCAAGTGGTGTTTGATCCATACATGCGTATAGACCCGGAAACGGGGGATGACAACCGTGAGCTTTCACCACTTGCTGACTATAATGGGCCTATCTATCATCCTCATGGGTTTGTCATGACTAATCCTAGGCGATGTCTCCGTCAAATTGGTTTTATTCAGACTGTTGTTCGTCATGAGAACTTCAAATTGCAAAAGGATGGTACTAAAATTGAAAACAGCTACATCAAGATGGTCTATTCTCCAACTCCATCAACGGACGTATGGAACAATCGTCATCAACCACAATACAAGATCGCTAGAGTCGGGTTGAACCCTGCATTGGGCACAAAAGATGCCACCCCAGATTATTTGCCATGGTTCTACAAGTGGGGTCATCCTTATGTGATCAACCACGATCCGGAAGCAATCCGTATCATCGAACAAGAGAAAGCCAAACTCAAGAAGGCCGCTTTTAGTGAAGGGGAAGAAATCCTTGGAGATGTTGGGTAAAATGGCCAATATTGGGGTAAGCACACTATAAATTCATCATAGTTATGATTCCCTGGTCTTAAACTAATCCTACTTATGTTATTTGCAGCAAAAACGAGTGGCAATGTTGGTAAAGAGCATGTGTGCCCACATCTCTAATGGCAAAACAATGAGTGTAAGTAATCAGGTAGTTCTCAAGAACCAAATCGAAGGAATTCATGACCTTACACCCCAAGGAGATGCGCTTTTTGAAGTCTTCGAGAGAGGTACCAAGAGGTCGCGTGAATCCTCATCTTCTCGCCAGCCTCCTCAAGTATCGGATGAAGAAGAATATATTGATGAAGAGGAGGTTATTGAACAACGTCGAACTCGAGGTGGTGGTCCTCACATTGGTGAACCAAGAGGTAGTCGTGCTCCTGGTGATGGTCCTCACACTCGTGGGGGTAGAGCTGGACCAAAAGGCGGTGCTGGAAAAGGCAAACAACATGCTCATAAGTGAAAAACTTATGCCATTATGAGTGAAAAACTTATGTTATGAATCTGGAATTTATTTTAGCTTGTTTGGATATTAGGTATGCTTTTGTGTTTATGGATGAATGTGTGGTTTTGTTATATTGGGAAACTTGGGTGTTTAATTATGTTATGACTTGGGTTTGATAGGTGTAAGGTATCTATGTATGTTAAAAATTAGTATTGTTTTATAGTTACAGGAGTAGTTACGGCTACTGAAATTACCCTGGTACCAGCCGTAAGTAAAGTTATGACTACACTTTCCCAGACGTAAGTCAAGTTACGGCTACTAAGCCAAATACAAATTCAGCCGTAACTAAACTTACGGCTACTAATTTGTACTTACGGCCACTAACTTTGCGACACAAAAATTTTGATATAAAGGAACTTACGGCTGATAAGCAAAGTATCGGTATTAGCCGTAAGTAAGCTACGGCCACTAAGATGGACTTACGTCTTGCATCTGAAGCTTTAATGGCAGCCTAACTTACGGCTAGCTGTTCTTCAGATTGCAGCCGTAAGTACTTCTGGTTCACGAATTTTGATTTTCATGGAGTGAATGTGACCTAGTTTTTCAATGAAGTTACCCTCTA
>JAJJMA010010162.1:0-17096 GCA_023529015.1 Papaver nudicaule | reverse complement strand
TTCGTCTCGATTACCTAAACCTATCCTAGTCCGAGGTTGTAGAGTATCAAGGATTGTGTTTTTGTCTCATAAACTTGACAACTGACTTGAGATAGCAACATCAGTGGGTTCAACCGAGCAATGCTCTAATAGATATATTAGATGAGGGGACGTGAGATGAGAGAAAAGAGTTACATACAAAGTAGACATAGTGAGACAAATGGCGAACAAGGCAATTATAGTTAGGTGTGTGATGTTGTTGTTGGTTGTACTAGAGGTGAGCACGCGGCCCAAAATCCGTAGATCTAATCTGGCCTACCCGTTTTTTTTTTACGGGTAGATGTCCAATCCGTATACTAATGGATTGAACGCGGATGCAATTTATGAAATCCAATAAATTTTGGACTGGATGCGGGTGCGGGGTTAAAAATCTGCTGGATATATGCATCCGTTAAGTTAGTAGTATGTTTATTCACCGTATGGTGATTTTGTTCACAATTGTTGATATTTATGATTGAATCTTATGATTAGGGAACATTCTGCCTTTCTAATAGTTAACCTTTGCTTCGTTGGAATATCGATATATAAGTTTCAAGAGATTCTCACATAAACAAAATTAAAAATGTTATTATAAAATAAGATTGATGAGTTTCATTACTATTATTCCCTGGGAGTAAAGACGAACCTTGGTAAATATTTGCGTTTTCGAATTAATAATAGCACCATTTGTTACACCTATAGTAGATTTTATAGTATTTTAAAACACGGGATGTTACGCATCTTAGTATTTAGCTTTGTCTTCGTACATTTTAAATATTACAATTATAAATGAAATCCATCAGATTTATCCGCATCCAATCTGCCCATCTGTGTATCCATTGGGTGCAAATCCGTTGGATGTTGGATTGGATGCGGATGCTAAAATTGAAATCCGCCGCATATTGAATTGGATGCGGATGTAGCAAAAACCAGACCAATCCAGACCATGCTCACCCCTAGGTTGTACTGCTTGTTGAATGCTGCTTCCGTGTATCAAACTGAGGCACTTGTGTAAGACCACCTAGATATGGGCTGGGCTGGGCTGGGCTGAAAGGTTAAATAAGTGTTACGCTGACTGTCATGATCCTTTTAAAATTTTCATCTATCCTCCACTGATATGGTTCTACCTACCATTGTCTTGTGCGCCAAAAATGAGTGCATGGTTCTTTACCGTCTAGGCCTAAAAAAGATGTAGTCCTAATAGTCTCCGATCTCAAGCCTCCCTAAATTTGGCCCCATGAGTGAGTATTTGGCCTCATAGAATTTTAAACCTATCCTTTAGAGGTGGTTATGGGACAACTAAAAAAGTGGCGAAAATACCCAAATACCCCTACAGTAACTTCTCTAATTAAACCCCAAAACTTAAACCAAATTTCATTTTCCTAAAACATAAGCCGATTTCTCTTCTTCTACTTCATTTTCAAACCAATATATAACAAAACATCGTCGATTAATCGACGATTTCTAAAAAAAAAATTGCGATTAATTTCTATAAATCGCGATGGAAGGAAAGAAGAACAAAGGACCGGACCCTAGAACATTCAAAGATTCAGGAATCGACGTAGACAAAGTTTACGAAATTTCTTCGTCGACGTCGATTACGAAGAGAGCGAGTAAAGAAGAATTACAAGCTCTTAAAGAGAAGCAGAGCCCACCACTTGATGTGAATGAGGTATTTCATTTGAAATTTGGTTGTTTTTTCACTCGATTTTGATGATTTTCAACCCGACAGTTCGCAACTGTTTCCCAGAATCGTTCTATGTTAGTGTCAATATTCAACGATTGTTCATCGAGTTCATCTTCTGAAAATGCAACGAAAGAACAATCGTTCTATGTGTGTATTATTTTAAACCGATTAGTTTTTGTCGTTCTATATTCAATTGAATATAAACCGATTATTTTTCCCTCTAAAATTTAGAAATTTTCCTGTTCGAATTCTAGCGCACAATTGTTACAATTTCATATGATTAATCAACGAAAGAATTCTGAACTTGTCTCACCATAATCGTTTCATATTTTGTGTTTGGTAAGCCGAGAGCAGATGTTCATCATTATATATGTTGTCTTATTTAAGCCGATTGCGTTAATTTTTCAGTCTAAAAATTTCCAAAGTTTCTTAGCCTTAATCGTTGTTTGCTTCCATGTAAATAAACCGATTGATTTGAGCCAGAATTTAATTGGTTAATGTTCATAAACATGTTCACCGTTATTTTTTTCCTTTCTCAATCGTTTTATGTTTTGGATTTTGTGTGCCGATGAAGTTAGTAGACAAATCTAGATTTTCTTGTAACTCTTTAATCGTTGGTTATAAACACTTAAAAAAGCTGATTGTTTTGAGTACGAAAATATAATCGGTTTATTTTTACACCAATGTCCACCGTTTTCTTTTCTTATGTTGGCAATCGGTTTATATTTCATGTTATTGGAGCCGATTGATTTCTGTGTAACTGTTAATTTGTTTCTTGTTTTGTGTTATAGGGAGAATATGAAGTCTAATACTCCCCAGTCTAAGGTCAAGGAGGTTGTAAAGAAGAAGAGAGAAGATCCCATTGCAGATCCTGCCGCCACACATGTTAGTTTGGGTTCCCGTCGAGAGGGTGGTGCACCTTTGAGTGCGGCGAGTCGTAAAGCTGCTGCTAGACAACTTAATGTCGATCAACCCATCAACATCACCTGCAGTTGAAGAAACACAAAAGAGAGATCCAGCTGATGCAGCTGATGTTCAACAACCAGCGGGTGAATAATTGGCTGTCATCGCGGCGGGGGAAGATCCCGAGAATGAAGCACCTGAACAACCAGTACAACCGCTTCAAATAGTACCGCCTCAACAACCAATACAACCAGAGGGTGCACAACAGGGGACTCAACAAGAGGGTGGACAACAGGGGGCTGAACAAAAGAAGGAAAATAAACAAATGAGGAGCTACATGCCAGCCAAAGAGAAGATGTTTCCCGACGAGGAGCTCGGTAAGCCTTTGGATAATATGTACCTCTTATGGGGCTATGTGGGTAGTTGGTCCAATATCGTCTACAGAACCATCGTAAGTATCTCATTTAGTTCTTTTTTTCTTCATCTATTCATCCAATATAACTCCATTTCATGTTACAAAACATTAATATGTTTTGTAGGACCACAAGGATGCAATACGTCTTCTCAAAAACCAATCGGAGTCGGGAAAGATGGAAAAATGGCCCTTGGAAAGGGTAGGTGCACGCCCTGAGGATCCGGAAGCATTGAAGAAGTGGTTAGCTAGCGGTGAAGCCCCTCAAGTGGTCGATATCGTCAAGAACTCGGGATTGTATCCTTCCATTGCCAGTACTTCCACCATTGGGTATGACAAACCATTTGTTTCTGCCATCATGGAGAGGTATTATGATACGATGCACTTCCATTTTGGCGAGAAGGGCATCACTATGGATGATGCTCATGAGATTACAGGTCTAAGCATTGAAGGCAAATCAGTTAGGAGCATCGGCTTTACCAAGGACATGGACTTCCTCAAGGACGTGGAAGGCGCACCCGAGGTCTCCGCCTTCGCCAAGGACCTTGACTGGAATCTTATCTATGCTTTTACCGAAGCCAAATGGGGTTGGGACAGGGCGAAGACCGATAAAGAGATGATGTCTGGAAACCAAAGGCAGAAGATATTCCAATTGAAATCTCCGAGGGACCAATTCAAGGGGACTCTGTAGCTTCACGAGGAGGGTAAGTTGGATCCCAAGCGGGTCACTGCAACAACCACTGCATACATTCTCTACATCATGGGAAGTGTCATATTCCCCGACACATCTGGTTCTCAGGTGAATGCCACCTATGTGCAGTTTTTGGCTGACTTGGATAGGTTGAATGAGATCTCATGGGGCACTGCTTGTCTTGCATTCTTGTTGAATGAGATGAGAAAAGATTCTAGGGCGGAGAAGGATCAAATTGGGGGAAGTATGACTCTACTTCAGGTAATCCATTTACATTCATTTGTCGTCATCCCATTTTTTGTAGTTTACTTATTATCTTATACTGCCATGCTTCACTTGTAAGCGTTCATATATTTGCACTTCCCAGAGTTTGCCGAAAGGGCGCAGCTGAACCCTGATTGGGGGAAAGGGTGAAGGTCCTCACTATCTAGGAAACAAATACATGTACATCGGGAAGCCCTCGGGACAAGAACAAGCTTTGATTGATATTAGGACTCGGTTGGACAACTTGCCTGTGGAGAAAGTTTTCTTCAATCCTTACATTGAAAGGAAAGAAGAAGGACATAGTGTTCGTAGCCGCGTACAAAGGTACTTTGGTCCATTGTTTCACCCCACCGGATATGTTTTCTACAATCCGACGAGAGTGGATCGTCAATGTGGTGGTGTACAAAGTGAACTAATTGAGACAGCGTTCAGATTGGGTGAATTAGATCCGACAAGTATTTCCTATTATCATGCAATTGAAATTGTACACAAACCTCCTTGTACATCCACTGATTGGGACAAACGAGGTGAGCGTTTGCTTGATCTTCCGGCTCCTATCTCTCCGAATGATTGGGTCGACCCTGAGTATATGAAGTGGTTGAAGATGAGTTCCCATCCTCATGTCATACGCCCTGAAAAAAGAAAGTTGATTGTTGATCCAAAAGAAGCCGTCGATGTATATGTAAGTATTCGCTTTTGTCCTATTAACTTTAATCATTATATATATGTACTTAGTGTATGTTGTGCGATTGATAACAGAGACCTCGAGTCGGCAAAATGATCAAGGAGTTCCATTCAGAGATTGTGAAAGGTGGTCTAGATAAGAGGACTGAGAGGATCTTGAACAAAGCTCTTGACCAATTGTTGAACCTGGAGAATAAACGACGTGGAGATTTGTTTGGAAAATCTCAAGAACCACCGGAGAGGCCAAAGCGCAAGACAAGGGGGAATGGAGCCACAACAAGCGCTGCTCATGAGGATTCACAAGAACCACGACATAAACGAGGTCGTGGTGGTGGTGGTGGAAGAGGTCGTGGTGGTCGCGGTGGTGAGGCTACACAAGAAGCACCACCAGCTAAAAAAGCTCGAGGTGGTAGTAGTAGTGCTCGTGGAGGTCGCGGTGGTGGAAGAGGTCGTGGTCGTGGTTAAACTCTAAATAGTTTGAAAACACTTGTTACTTTGGTTATGTTGACTTAAAACTCGTTCGTTATGTTGTTTAACTTTGGTTGTGTCGACTTTAAACTTCCTTGGTATGTTTGTGTAAGATGTTAACTTTGGTTGCTAGTTTATGTGAATGTATGTGGTTTGTGTTTGACTACATGAAAAATCCTTTTTTTTAAATCGTTAGATGATGGTTTTCAGATACACCGATTAAGAATGCTCAAGTATCTGAATCTCCTGTCTAACTTTTGTGCACATAATCGGCCTTTATGTTCATTAATTTACACCGATTATATTTCAACTATCGGCCAATAAATGTGTATGTGTACACCGATTGTTATGTGTAAATTTCTGGGTAGATTAACAACAATCAGCTTATTTTGGTAACAATATACACCGATTGTTCGAGAACTCAAGCATAATCGGCTTATGTGTCTGTATATATAGACCGATTGTGCGTTGTTCAGATTCAAGATTTTGGTTAAAAAAACTTGGGTGATTCTCAAGTTTGATAATGTTTGATCATTTTTAATCTTGTTTTAATATGATAATTAAGACTAATTAATCTTGTTTTAATATGAGAATTAAGACTAATTAATCTTGTTTAGACTTTAATCACTTAATTAGCAACTAATAGAGAAAGGGTAAAGCAACCTTTTTTTATAAGGGGTTTTCCGATTTTACTTCATAGTGTCCACCAGAATTATTTTTTCATGGGGCCAAATACTCACTCATGGGGCCAAATTTAGGGAGGATCTCAAGCTTTGTAACCGCGATAAATAGTTCTGCTTTCTAGAGTCCATCTCCTGGACCTGAAACAAACTGTTAATCAAGAGATCGATCATTTGCCTCAAAAATAAAAAATAAAGTCATAATTATGTGGCCTAAATGAAAGCAGCCAAATTGTCAAGAATCATGAGTAATAAATATCTCTGTAGACTCTGAATCATGTCACGTGAATGTCTCCACCGTTGAATTTATAAATAAATACAGTATGTCGTTTTTATATTATAGTGAGGCTGTTATCTATGGAGGGGGGAAAAATAAAGTCAACAGTGTAACCCCAATGCCCCTCCCACCCGCCTGTTGGCTATGGAGGCACCACTGAAGCGAGGGAATCTATCTCGCTTAGCGAGATAAACTATATCGCTCGCCTGGAGCGATACAAACTATATCGCTTGACCGGTCAAAACAGTCAAAGCGATATAGCTTTCCTCGCTTCAGTTTTTCTATATAAACCCAACCCTTCTGTGCACCCCAACCATTCCTTTCTCATCCAGTACAATACACTCTCATCCATCCCTTTCTCATCCAGTACAATTCACTTTCATCCATCCCTTTCTCATCCAGTACCAGTAAGATACACTTTCATCCATCCCTTTCTCATCCAGTACCAGTAAGATACACTCTCATCCGTCCCTTTCTCAGGTATCTCTCAACACGTTACGTATATCAAACTGCGTTTATAATGAAATCGATGTTTCTATGTCCATGTTTTTCATATTTAGAGTGATAAATAATGTGTTATGTATGCTTCATTTTTAAGCTTTATCATTTCGGGTTCATCCTCAATGTTTATTCCTTGTCTAACTTAAACTGTTGTTTCATAAATTAGGTTACAATGAATTATTTCAAGAAAATTATGAGTTTCAAGACGGGCGCAAGGGTTGTTGACGATGATGGTGACAACACCCGCAACAACGTTGTAAGGTACCAAGAGTTTATGCAACATCAACATGAACTTCGACAGCCACTTCCAAGGGATGTTTTGGGGAGACAAAAACCTTCCGACTAAGGATGGAAGCTGACGCCAAGATGATGCATGAATACTTCGACAATGACTGTGTATATGGCCCTGAAAAATTTCACTGTCGGTTTGGCATGTATCGTCCCCTCTTTCTTCGTATTTTGAGCGGAGTTTGTGAGGTGGAACCAAGGTTCCTACAAAGGACAGATGCAGATGGAATTCTTGGTCACACACCACACATGAAAATGATCGCATCGATGAAGATGTTGTGCAAGGGTTGTTCTGCCGATAACATCGACGACTACTGTGCAATGGGTGCTACAACCATCTATGCCTATTTTGAAATGTTTTTAAATGCACTTCTCTATGCATTTAATGGACGATACATGCGTGTTCCGATGGAGGATGACACCAGACGGTTACTGAACGAGAATGCTGCACGAGGATTTCCCGGCATGCTTGGATCAATAGATTGCATGCATTGGAGATGGAGGCAGTGTCCCACCTATGCGACTGGTAACCATTACTCCGGACATCACAAGTCTGCTACCGTTATCTTGGAGGCTGTCGCATCTTATGATAGATGGTTTTGGCATGGGTACTTTGGCAAACCGGGGTCGAACAATGACATCAACGTCCTCAACGGATCTGACGTGTTTGATAAGGTTACATCAGATCTTTCGCCTGCCTGCAATTATGTGGTCAATGGTTCAAGATATAACCATGGTTACTTCTTGGCTGACGGTATATACCCTAAGTACAGTGTCCTCGTGGCGGCATTTAAGGACAGTACGATGAACCCCAGAAAATCCCTATTCAATAGCTACCAGGAGGCCAAAAGAAAGGATGTTGAGAGAACCTTTGGAACTATGAAGACGAAGTTCCAGGTTCTTGACAAACCCTGCACCTTTCATAAGAAGTCGATGATGAAGTACATAATAAGAGGTTGTATGGTAATGCATAACATGGTGGTAGAGAATGAATATCGCGCGGAAGACTGGGGGCTCAACACGGAAGAACCTATGCAACAACCCAATGAGTACAATGCGCTTAGGATTCAGAATCTTCACGACCAACATGCTTGGGAAAAACTGCGGACCGACCTAGTACACCACATTTGGGAACGACATCATCGACGTGCTGCAGATGATGATTGGGTTGCACCTGATCCAAGGGACAACCCTATAGACGTCCACCCATTATCGGACGATGTGGAAACGGAAGCAGATGAGTACGACCTCGAGGAGCTTGATGGCCCCGAAGAAGACCGTGAGGACGACCTGGATGGAGAAGATGAATTCCATGCTAATGGAAATTGAAGTGTGATGCTCCTCGTGAAAGATGTTTGGTTGAAGTGTGATGCTGCTTGTGAAAGATGTTTGGTTGTATGTTTTTTACTTTGTTTCTTCAATTATTGTTGTGTGTCGAATGGTTTCAAGCACCTTAATTTGTTAATGTTTTTTTTAGTCGTGTCAAATGTAACGTACATGGTGATGCATAAATGAATCTCAGTTTGTTTATTAACTCCCGCTTATTAGCCTTAGAGCAACCCATTATGTGTTTTATTTAAATTAGTTAATTATCTGCCCACCTCTTTAATTTTAGCATACACGATGAGATAAGGTTGTGGAAATTGAAGGATACCCTAGATATAGATAGATATAGATAAAGATAAGGTGTCACAAAATCTCGTCTCATAACGACTAGATTTCTTCCTATAAATACATCCAACGTAAAGATGATTTGTATCTACGTATTTAAAAAAAAAAAAAAACATGGAATGCTCTAAGGTTCACTTTAACTTCTTCCTTCATCTTAATTTGTTTATGATCTTTAGTAGTACTAAGTTTAACAACAACTGTTTGTTTTATTGTAGTGCTCTGCTGTCATCAAATGTGGTATTTGTGGATCCGAAGATCACAAGTGTGCTCTATGTCCATTTATGTACTCTGCATGTACCAAACTAAGCTGTGACGGTTTTCGCAAAATCATCGAGTCCAAAACGAACAAGAATCCAGGCCGGTTGTTTCTCAAGTGCCAAAAATCTGATTGTGGAGCATTCGAATGGTTAGATTCAGTCATTGATCACGTAAGGCTGGTCAATGCTTATGGGGTCGAGTCTCCAAAGCAGTATACGAATAATAGTTGTTACACATGTGGAGACAATGATCACTGGTCTAATCAATGTCCAAATTGTAAGCCAAAGATGGAACATGGAGGTTCTAGACACCTCATCAAGCAAAAAATAATGATTGGGAGGAGATAAGGATTAAGTTTAAAAGAACCTTGTAATTTCAATGGCACACTGTTTCGAAAAAAAAACTTTCACCGTTTTCAGAACAAGGTTATTAGAACCACAGTGAGAGAATGACCGGATGTATTACAACTTATTTAAAAGTAAATGACATTCAAGTACTTTAGTAGTTTGATCGCAGTTAGCCGTTCTTGCTTTATAACATACGATCACCCAACATTTCATAAATATTTAACATCTCAAAAAAAAAAAAAAAAAGGAACATGGAGTATAGCATATATAAAAGCGGGGCTAATCACAATAGGTCTCATAGTATCTCCATAATGCTTTCGGAATTGTCTGCACCACCACTGAAGTTGTCTTATCCTACCTCTCACTTCTTGGACTGTACGTACTTGTTCGTCGCCGGCAATGCGTGTATATTCACATAACACTCGGCCAGAAGTTTGGATAACAAATGTTGTTGCGAGTAGCAGGCGCGTCCCAGATTCTGCAAACACATGAAAGCAAATGAGTGTCTTGCTGAGCAGTAAAATATCCATCCATTGTGTTTTTTTTTTTTAAATTGTATCTTTTCTTGCACTCCTATTGTTGTACACAACTCATTTATAGGGAGAAGACCTAATTTTTTAACAACCAAAAAATCAAAACCAAGATTTTTCTATGATTGAACGATAAGGAAACAGTGCGATGATAATGAGGAGAATTGAAAACACCAATATGGATATAGTGTAATAGTGAACGGATGAAGTAGCAAATCTAAAAAACCGCTACAAACCAAAAAAGATTTGTGCCAAACCCCATCCACCCGATTGAAACTAAATCTCTATTTTCAACGGCTCAGATTAAAGCGAGAGAATCTCTATCGCTAGGGCGATACAGTCTTGTAGATGGTGAAAAATGAGAGAGGGACAAGATTGTCAAAAACACTCTCGAAAATATGTCTTATTAAAGGCAGTCGCCTACTCAGGCTCATTTCTATAGCTCAGGATGCAACTCATTCCATGAGCCGAACAAACTCTCTATGAGCTCTCTCTTATAACTCCGGTGGGGAGGGTAATATCATAGAGCAGTACTAATGATCTCACCAACATATTAAACCCATTGATCAGCTCAGAGCCAGACCTCGCTTGATGGTACACGGTGAAGAATCAACAGAGACGTGTCCTCATGGATTTCCTCTTAAATACGACTCAAAATACGAGTCTCGGTGCAAACCTCAGGAATATTGAAGCTCCAAGCCGGTCCGGAGCTCTCCGAGAAGCATACACCAGCCTAAAAAGGCCTAAGAAGACCTAATCCCAAGTTCAGGAAGGTCTAGCATACCATGGATAAACATGCCATGACCTCAGGTGTGTTGTAGCATAAGCACTCACATAGCGACTAAGGCACAGGCTGCCGCAAAGTCAACCTTGGCCAGACGCCAAAGCCATAAACGCCACATAGCATGGCACCACAAACCATGAGCCACCATGGATTCACAAAAACCAGCATTGGCCAAGAAGCCAAGGCCATGGCGTAAAACGCCAAAAACCTACAAAGAGCATGGCCGCAAATAGGCTGGCCTTGGCCATAGGCCAAGGCCGTGGCGCCATACCCCATGGTGCCACAACGAGACAAGCCTTGGCCAAAGGCCAAGGCCGTGGCGCCATGACCCATGGCGCCACAACAAGATAAGCCTTGGCCAAAGGCCAAGGCCGTGGCGCCATGATCCATGGCGCCACAACAAGATAAGCCTTGGCCAAAGGCCTAGGCCGTGGCGCCATGATCCATGGCTCCCCCACAGCCAACGCAATTCAAACTGGCCTTGGCCAAAGGCCAAGGCCGTGGTGCCATGAGTCATGGCGCCACCATAACTAACGCCAAAGACGCGTTTCAAATTTGCCTTGGCCAAAGGCCAAGGCCATGGCGCCACCATAACTAACGCCAAAGACGCGTTTCAAATTTGCCTTGGCCAAAGGCCAAGGCCATGGCGCCACCATAACTAGTGTCAAAGACGCATTTTCAATTTGGCCTTGGCCAAAGACCAAGGCCGTGGCGCCATGAGCCGTGGCGCCATGAGCCATGGCGCCACCTTAACTAGCGCCAAAGCGCCATCAAGCACTTATGGCCTTGGCCAAGGACCAAGGCCACTCCTATACTTGTGTCCAGGAGGCACTACATCATGTTGGTCACGACAATCAGTCGTATAAACCTACTCTACTCAACTCAACTACGCAATATCCGCGTATCACTCGCTCGAGATATCAAAACATCACACGGGGGGATACCTTTAGGGGTATTGGTCTGGCGGTCTACGACAGTTAAAAGATACTGATGGAGATAGTGGGCAGTTACGAGAAGATGGCGCGAGTGGGCATGTTCCACACAACTCAGGCAATTACGGAAACCAACGCATGTCCTCCACTCCTCCACTCTTCCACGACGTCCACCTTCTCTGTCGAGAGATCAGGGTGAGTTCAAACTATAAATAGAGGCTTCCTCTATTTTCCAAGGCAGAACATCAGAAACGTTCAGAACACACAAAAACAACCAAGAGCCTCAGAGAAAACACCTGAGAATCGAAGTACGTTCTAGCCTTGGAGATTCCAGTCGACTTCACGACGGAGATCTTGAACTCTCACACCCAAAACACATCCTCAACCTGATCTCAAGTTTCTTCACTGTTTCCCTCCCTAGACCAACCTCTATCCTCTTTGTGACCGAAGCAAGGCGGGAACGGCCATCCTTGGTTTAGGCTTGCCTTGTTCGACTTTGATCTCCGAGCACTACGAAAGTACCCAGAGACGGTACACTTGTTTTTCCAGGTAAAAATAGTTGGCGACCACAGTGGGAGATCATTCTCTCGGTTTCAGAGAAACTTGCTCAAAGATGGTTGAACTTAGGTCGGGATCAGACACCAAAAACCCCAACTCTTCAACAGACGGTGCTGCAGCCTCCAACGCGACGCCTACCAACCCGCCTGTATCCAGCAATGCGCCCAACGTACCTGTTACCCCAGATAATCCCTCTTCAACACCTATCATCTCGGCTATCCCCACCACCCCGATTACTTCTGGCGCTCCGGATCACACCGCTAGCAAGAACCCTCCTTCCACAACCAAAGCCAACACTACCGCTGAAAAAGGAAAAGGAGTATCAGGAGCACTAACTATGGAGGAATTAGCCAGACGACAAGACGCCCTCGCAGAAAGTCAAGTCAAGATGTTCGACACTCAAAAAGGAATCCTGGATTGTCTCAAGACCTTAACCTCGAAGCTGTCAAATTCACCAGCCAAGGAGACCCCTGAAGCCGCTACCACAGGAACTCACTCGACGGTTATCCACATCCGGGATGACGAAGCGCCTTCTCTTCCAAAAGATTCTCGACAGAGAGGAGAACAACCGTCCCGTTATGTCACGACAGATGACTTGGAAAGGCTGCTACGAAACCGGGAAAGAGATGTGATGTCACCCATCCACCAACACCAGCCACCGTACCCGCACAAAGTCCAGAGGATTGCCCTCCCCAAAGGCTACATGTCACCCATGTTCTCCTTGTATGACGGGACGGGGAATGCACGCGAACACATCTCACGATTCCTGGAGTCTCTAGGAGAACACGAGTACAACCATGTCTTGAGGCTCAAAGAATTCTCGAAGTCTCTTACTGGGAGAGCTTACACCTGGTACAATAATCTTGCTCCGAATATCATTGGGACCTGGGGCGAGATGGTGAGCGCATTCTACCGCAAGTACTTCTTCGTGTCTGAACAGATAACGCTATCCGACCTCGGCAGGATGTTCCAGAGGCCTAACGAACACCCAAACGACTACGTCAAAAGATTCAGAATTCAAGCCCTTGATTGCCACGATCCGAATGTCACGGAGCAGCAGTTAGTGGAACTTTGCATCAACGGGATGATCCCTGTTTACCGGGCCCTCTTGGAGAACCTCCGCTTCCAGACCTTCTCTGAACTCCATGAAGCTGCGAAGAGGTCTGCCACCACTGCGCCCACTCTGCTGGAAAGAGCTAAACCCCTCAGGAGCGAGGAGACCCGTGCCACTCGTGGCGACAGGAGACTGATCAACAAACAGTATAACAACAACTTACCGTCCATGGGTGCCGTCAGCGAAGGAGGGAAGAGAAAAGGGAGCGCCACAGAGGTAACGCATCCAAAACGCGCTAATTCAACTCCGGAAACCCCAAACAAGAACATGAACCAAGGAGGGCAACAACAACAACCGGAGACGCGGAGGCAAAAAGCCAGATCAGAAATGCCAGACTACCCGTTCCCCATGGAGGAGGTACTAGAGCTGCTAGACACTTGGATCCAGGACGGGGTAATTGCACCCCCTACACCTCAACGCCCTCCTACAGCTGAAGAGGTCGCAATCCCAAGGTATTGTCGTTACCACCAAGTTACTCCTCACTCTACCAGGGACTGCTTCACCCTTAAGCGGATTTTCCAAGCCAAGGTGGAGTCCGGAGAACTACACCTAGGGAACGAAGGAGTATATCAAAATCCTCTACCTGTTCGGGCATTCATGTTACCGGAGCAACCGGTGAATGAGAGAGTGGAGGAGATAATGTACCAGCTATGTGAGACCCTCTGTCTCTCGAAACCACAACGGAAAGACATGTTCACAGCGCTCAACGTGGTGGTAGCAGGGAGATGCTTACCTTTCAAAGAAGTCAACGGCCGGACGATGTCTAAGCAGGAGTCACAAGCAGGAATGCAAGGCTGGGGACTCCTCACAACCACCCGCGTGTCCGATGCTGAATTCTCGAAGACGCTTATCGACCCAGGATCCCCAGTGAACATCATCTCAGTTAAGACTCTCAGAGCCGCCACCATCCCACGGAGCCAAGCTATCCGCGCCCCGACCATCATCAAGGGACCTGATGGAGCCGAAGTACGAACTTACGGATGGATAGATCTTCCTGTAGAAATCGCCACGATTCCAACCATAGCGGAGTTCCACATCGTTAAGGGAGAAGTCGAAAGTGACATGGTACTGGGACGCCCATGGATCTACAACAACCAGGAAGTGCTTCCCCTGGAATTCATGAAGCGGTTTGTGCAGGAGAGCGAGACAGTAACCACACCCACAAAGCCCACAAAAGACGATGAGAACCCCCTCAACCGAGAAGGTACTTCGTCCACCTCCCTCGCATTTGATAATCCACATTCACCGAGTCACTGGGGACTCACCACGAGGAAAACTACTCGAGGGGAAAACCCAGGAAAACCCGCAATAGACATCGGCACAGCCATTAGAATCTTCATCAAAGCTCTTCGGGAATCTGGAGTTGTACGTGACAAGCTACGCAACGACAAGATCCGAGGAGGAGACGAGCTCACCCTCTATAACATACCATCCGAGGCCCTAGAGACCATTCCGGACTTCGGAGAATACGTGAAACTATTCAACCTCAAGCAAGAGACAGGGGAAGACGCGGTCACATATATGGAAAGGTTTGGCAATAAAGTGAAGGAACTCTTTCCTGATCGAAGTCCAACCCATACCATATCAGCTATGGGATCGAATTCGGTCTAGCAAGGTCTTCACCAAAACCCTACGGGAGGACGACACTAGACCTCCCGCTTATTGTATTTTCATTCCTCCAAAGCAGCGCGTCATAGCGTGCAGTAAATAGGATTTCCATTTCAGCAGATAGGATTTCCATTTCAGCAGAATTAATTAAGAAAAGCATTTTATTTCAATATCCCTTAGAAGACATAACCCAATCCAATCAATAGAAATACCTACATTCCACTCAAACATTCGAAAACTAAAAATGGGGGAAAGAACCCTATATGTAAGAAGAGACACCTAGTCGACAATATCACTCAAGACCCCACTAGGTCCACCTTTGCAAGATAGCCTTAACCGTTCCAGCTCCTCTTCCTCCTTCTGCAACTCAGCCTTCAACTCTGCTACCTTCTTCTCTTTCTCCTGGAGGACCTCTAGGGACCCCTGAGCCTTAGCCCTTTCGAACCTATCCCGCAGCCAAGCCACGTTGAAACCCTTGGACTCAGCTGCAATTATAGAATCCTCCCAATCTCGGACGTCAAGCGGATTTGCGGAGTCAATGGATTGAACAGTCATCTCGGTCACCCTCGACAACAGGACGCCGACTAGCGACTCGGAGAGCAACCTCTGCTCCCTCTCATGGGCAATATGGCCGAACTTTCTTCAAATATGAGTGTACAGCACCTGGAACTTACTCGCCACTGGGAAATTCCCCACCAAGACGTACCCGGGTCGAACTCGACTAACAGACGAAGGAAAAGCAACCCCAGCACCAGGATAGGGAGACGCCACGTCCGTACCACAGTCAGTCGCATCCATGCCGCCAGAAACGACCTCGTCAGTAACCTGAGGAAGATCGGTATCCACGTTGTCTTCAGACGTCCATCCATCGAGAGCTTCAGAGGAAGTCGTGTCACCTTTCAAGTCATCCCCATTCTCCAACATTTTCACATTCTCCGAGATAGCATCAACACGACCCTCATCCCCCTGTTCATGTAGAGACGGGATTATAGTTAGGAGATACTGGTAACACGAGAGTGGACCTGAAAGAGGAAAAACCAACAAACTCCAACAAGCTCACCTGGATGACTGTGCAGTTATGAGCATCGATAAGAAGGGAAGAAGAAGTCTCAAGACTCGCACCAATCGGCTCGTCTACCTCCTTCCTCGTCTCAAGCCTCGCACCAATCGGCTCGTCTACTCCCTTCGTCACCCCCACGACAACAACTGGGGACTCCGTAAGTTCATCACACCCCTCCGGTGCTGAACCCTACAGAAACAACAAGAGGATCAACCTAGGAAGGGTAGATATGTACCTGTACGAGACGAGAGGATGCCCCAAAATGAAAACTACTTACTCGAGATGGAGAGGAACACGAGCTAGCCGCAAGGGAGGGAGCAATGGGACAACCTTCAGGTAACTCCATCCTGTTGCATTTAATCTTCTTCTTGGGTTGAATCAGCGGAGGAGGCGCCATCTGTTATCAGGGAAAGGAATCTTATTAACCTAAGAAGGACAAGCAAGGCATATGCATGAGCATCCAGAGAGAAGACTACCTGAGGCGTTAAAGTGAAAGTAGGCCTGTCGCTTGCATTCAACTTCTTCACAAAATTGCCCAGAACCGTCAATGTGTAATCCCAGAATAGGTTGTATTCTGGAGTGACCTTCGCTAGCCTACCTGCCGCCAAGAAGACAACTTTTCTCCCCGGATCTTGGGTAGGATCTAAGTACACACGCAAGTCGTCCCCGGGTGGAGCGAGAGAACGGCCGAAGGTCACGTCCTGATCAAATCCCATAAACCGAGCTGCTCTATCGATGTTATACGTCTGCCTCACCAGTCTTCCCTGATAGAAGCCGAAGATGAAGCCGGAAACGCTGCTACACATGAACACCTGTTGCCCGTAGTGATCGAAGTTATCGAGACCCCGAGACCCAGAGTGCAAAACGACTTCGTCACCCTCAGCCGCGATTTCGAATTGAAAGACTCTATCATCGTAGACCTTACACCACAGACGGAAGCAGACACATTCACCTCTGTCCAAAAAATCTATCAACCTTGATGAGTCCTTGGGACGCTTGTCGCTCCACCACATAATCCTGGCGTGCTCCGATGAATCCAAAGGAAGACCCCCTTGCGGAGCATAAGGCACGTAGTGTTCCCACAAGAAAGCCTGGAGAAAAGGGAGATTGACGAACGATGAAACACGACCCGTGGAGGAACTAGACATATTCCCAGCCAAAGCACTTAGATGTGCATACTGGGACCCCAGGAACAGACTCCCAATTGGTAAAGGCATTCCTCGCGCCAGCCAAACCGCGTAGGAAACAACGGAAGGCTTCAATGTCCCGATAGGATCGTCCTCGAATATATCTCGCGATAAGCAGAGCGTGAGGAATGCAGCTATGATCTTGGTGTTGCTGAGAGCGTCGGCCCTACCCCC
>JAJJMA010010160.1:0-10309 GCA_023529015.1 Papaver nudicaule | reverse complement strand
TTCACCCCATCAAAGAATGAACTCCACATTAAGCTTTCAAAGTATTCGTCTCCAATGTCCTCAAACGAGCAATCACTTCCTCCCATGTTAGAAGGCTGCAGGAATCCTTCGGCCATCCATAGTTGAATAAGAGTTTGCTTGCTTAACTCCCAATCTTTGGGGAAGATCGAGCAGTAAGAGAAACACCGCTGCAAATGAGGTGACAAGTTATCATAACTCAATTTTAAGACAGGTATAATTTTGCTTTGACTTTCATGTGTGTTCCACACATCATTTTCTCTAATAGATAACCAATTGCTCTCTTTTGTTTTTCGAGTGCATTAGGCTACCGAGAAACTTTGCCGCTAGTGGTAGACCACTACACTTATTAGCGATCTCTTTTCCGATCCTTGTCATCTCTGGATTCTGCAGTGCTCCACCGGGAGAAAAGGCTTTTCTCTCCATGATAGACCAACACTCATCTGCTTGCAACTTTTGTAAGAAGTACGGAGGAATACTCCCCTTCACAACATCCGCAGCCTGCCTTTTACGTGTAGTAATTAATATTTTACTCCCTTGAGCTCCAACCATCAACGAACTTTGTAATAATCGCTCCCATTGCTCGCCATCCTCATTCCACACATCATCAAGGACTAGCAAGTACCTTTTCCCAGTCAACTCTTCACGGACTTTGCGAACCAGTACATCGAAATTTGATAATTCACTGAATTTTTGCTGAGTTATGGACTCCATGATATCTGATAGAATCCTATAAACATTGAATTCATCAGAAACACAAACCCATATTTTTGGTTCAAAGTGTTGTCTTACCGAATCATCATTGTAAACCAGCTGAGCAAGTGTCGTCTTTCCAAGTCCTCCCATCCCCACTATAGATACGACATGAACGTTTTCAAGATGATGGTCACTATTGCTTAGTGATTCCGATGATGATGTGACCGTTGTTAATATGTTTATAAGCTTATTTTTGTCATCTTCCCTTCCTACAATTTGTGATTGGCTCGGAAAGGATGTGGTTTGTCGGCTTCGTCGTTCACTACTTTCCCCATGAGCAATAGCTGTACCGCTAGGAATAGTTTCCAAGTGAAACTTTTGCATAGCTTTCGCAAGCTCATCGACTCTGTTATTAACTTCCTTGATTTTCTTAATTAGCTTGCACCGATTTGCAATTGGGTTGGAAGATGAAACGAAATCACGGGCCTTAGAGCAAGCACTATGGTTCTCTATTTGGGGAGACTTTGCTATTGAATGGCGAAATGCAACCACTATGGTGCAAAATTTCGCCATTCAATGGCAAAATTGGTCGAGTTTGCCATTGCCTGCTAGGGGTTCGTAGCAGGCAATAGCAAAGCCGAAGCGAGGCGGAAATCCAATTCCCGCAGGGCGGAAATCGGATTTCCGTAAAATTTTCAAAAATCCTTATAATATTTTCTCTGCGGAAATCCAATTTCCGTAAAATTTTGTGGCGGAAATCCGATTTCCGTCTCCAAATAGCTAAGACCACCGTGGTTGCCATTTTTTCGCCATTTCTGCCTTTCCCTTTTGCTATTGAATGGCGAAGGCTTAGGCCACCATAGTGCTTGCTCTTATACATCAAGCTCCCTCTTTCTGTCCGACGCAGGGTTTCATAAGAGAACTCATCCACAACGTCACCCGCATCATATGCAACATCCTTGAGCCTTTTCAGCCAAAGTCGTAACTCATTGTTCTTATCTTTCTTCTCCTCAGCATCAGCTATTTTAGCATGAATTATCTCTAAATTGTCTTGAAGCTTCTTCAAGTCATCTTTGAGACTCCAAGAGAAACAAACTTTTTGGGCAACAGCGGGGATCACCAAATTCTTTAATACTTCTAGGACACCGCCAACAAGAATTCCTTCAATCGCCATTAGAAGATATTAATTTGTATAGAAAAGATAGCACTTGACAGGATACAGAAGATTGTGAAGATGTAAAGAAGATTGAGGAAAAATGAAGAAGCTTTAAAGTTCAGTTGAATGTTAAGGTATACTATCTATTCGAGTATTGCAATGTATTTATCTTTGGAAGGTTTGGGTAGAAAATTCACCATATAAGAATTATGTGGACACAGTTGAGTGAGTCGTACTATTCAATAGCTGCCACTTACTTTATATAATTATATTGCACCCATTGTATACATCAATAATGGTCTATCCCCACTTGCACAATCAGTGGGTTTCTAATCTCAACTAGTCCATTTCATTTTCTCATCCAGGACATTTCGGTGAAATTGGGGCATTTCAGCTCTTAACCCCATCTAAAAGTGAAAGCCGTTAAAGTAATAAACGATTTCTACTTTCTTTTGATTTTTGAGATCATTAATATTGAAATTCTTGATTTTTTTATATATTGTTTTTGTAATTACATGTGGATTCGTGCCATTTCTCTGGCTCTTACTAGTATTATACAGCAGCAGACACTAGTCTCTCAAACTTTAATAGTAGACTCGCACTACATTTTATCTCTTTTTCTTTTTCTTTTTCTCTTTTACTTTTAATTTCCACGAATAATCAATAGCCGCCTATGTTTACTAGTACACGGCAATAATGCAGCAGGCCTAAAAAAAGTATTTGTATGCAATCATGTTCAAACCAATTTCACACAAGAAATAGATACCAAACATGAATATCAGTCATCATCCATTAAGACCACCTAGTGGACTGAGTTGCTACGTGTTCTGTTCTACTTAATAATAACTACGCATGCGATGCATCAGAACAATAAAAACTTCTCAAGAAAGATTAATACCTTTGATTGTTCTGTGAGGCCTTTTCCCAAACACTTTCGATGCACAGTTTTGCAGGTGTTGAGAGGTATGTTATGTATGATTCCATCCATGCAAACTTGAGTATAACAACAAGATACCTAGCAATTCTAATCCCACTGGAACTCAAAATTAACATTCAAGAATTAATGTCATCCATTAAAATCAGAGGCAAACGACAGCTACTCCCAACTGTTTTCACCGTGAATGATTTAACTAAACCCTGTAACACTTCAGCAAACCAATCCCCAATTCCAACAGCATCCGATTCAATATAAAATCAGTCAGATGAAAGGAGTAAATATATAGGGATATTTAGACTTTGGGTCCCAAGTTTATTACCAATATTGCGTTTGGGTCCTAAAAGTTCAATATTAGAGTTTGGGTCTCAGGACCGTAGCTGACCGTCTTGATAGTTAGCAATTTTGGTTAAATACGGAAATGACCAACTAAATATTAGGCTTTGATTTATTTACTAACCCAATTTTCTGTTCGATCGATTCACACACCCAATTCTATCAATATCGGTAACTCGAGAAATTCAGCAGATCAATACTATCGAAACCCAAATTTAAATTTATGAATATCCATAATATCGAGAGTAGCTGATTGGAATAAAAAACAAACATAAATACTAAAATGAACATAAATTGAAATCAAGGACATGGAGCTGCAACAACCCTCATCTAATCAATTACCCCCACTGCAACAACTACCACCCACCGGCAACACTCAATTGAAATCGTTCCTGTGAATTCAATTTTTGAATTGGCAAAAATGCGATTAACACCGATTATCACTATTTGCTACAATATCAAACACATTTTTTTTCTAAAATTAGTACAAAATGATCGAAATCAACCGATTATCCCATCACCATTTTAAGGCGAAAAAACAAAAAAGATTAAGACGTTTACCAATTCTGAAAGAGGAAACTTGAAATTTGAATGTGGATCTTGGAAGACAAGACTATACGAATCGTTAATTTGATCAATCTGTTCACACAGAGCCTTGATCGGTCGATTCCTCCAACAATTTTACAACTAGCTTTTTCTAGATCTACACAAAATTCACGACCAATATAAACCATGTATTCCA
Source organism: Papaver nudicaule (assembly GCA_023529015.1). Classification (NCBI taxonomy): domain Eukaryota; kingdom Viridiplantae; phylum Streptophyta; class Magnoliopsida; order Ranunculales; family Papaveraceae; genus Papaver; species Papaver nudicaule. Next base: position 6,427 of record JAJJMA010010160.1, on the reverse strand, counting down.
CAGTTATCACTAGATTACCGTAAAACGGTGGGGGGGCCGACCGAAAGGAGTTTTTTTAGTAACGTTTGTTTCCGTTCCTAATTCTCTGATATGTGTAACAGGGACAGTTATATCCGTTGCTAAATGTCTGAGACCAATGGGCACGAATACCCGACCCGTGGATCCTTTCTTCTCCACCCGCGTCTAACCCGCGCAGACCCGTTTTTCTGGGTTAATTTAATGGAGGTTTTGAATTTTTTTGATCTTGAAATCTGTTTTGTAGATGGTCTTTTAGTGATATATCATATCAATTTCACCATCCTCTTCAATTCGAATCTGAAAATCAAGAAATTGCATAAACAATGTGGGTTTTTGGGACATCCATATGTGACGGACAGAAGTTGCATCTTCTTATCACACAGAGGACTCCCTTCGGTCGTCCAATTATTACTTTCCCATCTAAATCTCTCCATAGTTCTAGAATGTTCTTCTTTTCTTCGGCCTGTATTACATGGTATTGTGAGGGCCGAAATTCGGCCCTAAAAAAAAAAGGAGTTAGGGGCCGAATACACATTCGGCCCTAAAAAAATAAGGATTTAGGGGCCGAATACGTATTCGGCCCTAAAAAAAATAGGGGCCGAATGCACATTCGGCCCAAAAAAAAAATTAGGGGCCGAACTGTTCTTCATTCTCAGGGAAAATGGAGCATTCGGCCCCTATTCTGGGTTTTTTTAGGGGCCGAATATGGCTCTGAAAGTGCGTTTTTTCGACGAAATCTCTCGATTCACCCATGGAAACAACATAATAATTCAATCACACACCATAAGACTCAAATATGATGAAATGGGTTTGTGAAATTATCTTCGAATCGCGACCATTTCTTCTTTTTCTCACTCGATTCGATTTGAAGTTGAACTTGGGCAAGAGTGGGTTCATCCGGAGATTGTGGTTTTTTGGATCGATTTCCAGCCTTTGTTTTAGACCTCGCCATGTTATATAGAACGCACGCGATTAATTTTCCTAAATCGACGAGTTTCGATGATTTCGCGACGAATTTCGTTGTTTTGGATTTAGAGAAGAAGAAGAAGAAGAAGAAGAAGAAGAAGAAGAGATTTTTTTTTTTTGTTTTAGGAATAGGATTAAGAATATATAGGTTAATTAGTTAAAGGGTATACTAGTCATTTCAAGTGTTAATTGAGGGATAACTTAGTCATTTCATAGCAAGGGCTAAAAAGTAATTTTGAGGGCGGGAGGGCTTGCAGAATTTTGGGACGACTCAAAGCATGTTTCTTAGTGAATATGGACAATTGAAATTCGTCATCCAGGTAAAAAGAAGAAAACGCCACTTGAAATTGCAACCGTAAATTATTGAGCTAATATCTTAAATACCGTGTCAATTTGTTTGAAGACTAATTTGTTACAAATGTTATAGGGGTTCGGTAATGTTGGTTACTGGGGCGAGGTGGTGGTAAGGTTGTTGCCGTGAGTGTGTGACTTCACCGGTGCAGTTAAAAATCCTAATAGCATTGATTGATATTTCTGCTTTGATTAAGCACAGAGAGACTACTACATGACTGTGGCGTTCTCATTCCCTGTGCTCTTGGAGGTGTTCTTCACAAGTTTGTCACTTTCCTTTACAGCATGTGTTTTTGTATTGTGTCTTGAAACGGTACCAGTAACCATTTTATTAAATTTCTTATAGGGGCAATGCTGGAGATGTGAAGGCCAAATTAATTATTAAAACAATAACAGGAATACCAAATAAATCAACCACATTGAAAGTTCAACAAATCTCAAATATTAGAGCTCGAGGCCCCACCATAGAAATATCAGCCAATAAAAATCGTTTATTTCCCAAAAAACGCGCAGGGTAAAATCGTACTCTTTGTTTAGCCTAATCATCCTAAACCTAAACTCACTTCTTTTCTGTCGTCGTGATTTGTTCATCTTCCTCTTGCAGCGTTCCGATAACCCTCCTCTTCTTTCTACCTCTCCTTTTTCATGCCGCATCTTCTTTTCTTCTCCTGTTTTCTGATCCACAAACCACTTCTTTTTCGTTCAGGCTTAAATAATGCAACTGTGTAGACGAACAAGAAGAAATTAGGGTTCAGGATTTACCCTTTACAGGTTAAAATTCACATTTCCTACACTCAAAATTAGGGTTTTGTATTGGTAATTACAGAAGCAGCAGTCTATGGTAATTACCATGTCACCATTAGTTAAGTTTTAAGAAAGAAAGTGATGTCCAGACCTTTTCTCTCATAAGAAATAGAGAGAACCAAAGTTCATCATTTTGTAGTTTTCTGTTTCTTTGGAGTATAAACCTAATGCTACAACATGAGTTAATTTTTCGCAGAAAAGTGGTGTGTCCCGACTTTTTCTCTAATAAAATACAGAGAATCAAAAGTAGAAAAGAAAAAAATACCCATCTTACTAATTAAACTTTGCTTGGACAGGGAAATTCTACATATCCTCTAAAGAAAGGTACATTTCTAAAAACCCAAACTAATTGAAGCTACATCTTTTCAAATGTCCGAGTCCTTTACAAAAAATCTTAGTAGCAAAAGTTTACAGTGACCAATTGAAGCTAACAATGTAATTTAACGCTCAGGACCTCTCACAAAACTCCGCCACGTGAAATCACTCTCCCAGCAAGAGGAGGCAACTTTGCTGCATATCCACAATTACCGAAGCCAGAAAGACGATTGCCGATATTTTACAGGGGGTTAGTCAATTGTGACTTAGATAGATTTCTAGGGAATTCCCAATTCCATTGTTATTCAATAGAGATTTTAGGAGAGTCTCTAAAAATCTTTTGTTATTGGATAGAGATTTTTTTTTTAAGTCATTTAGATTCTCTAGAAATCTATGTTATTGCATTGAGACTTTTTGAGAGTCACTCAAACACCCTTGTTATTGGATTGAGACGTCAAAATTATTGATTTGTTAATTTTAGAGATTTTGGGAGACTTTTTTAGAAAAATAGGCATGCTAGAAATCTCTCCTCCATAGGTGAGATTTCGGAAGACTTGCATTTTATGTTTGTGGAGATGAAAGATGGTGGCAAAAAATTGTGATTTCATGGTTTGACATCATTATACTCATGGTGGCACGAAATTCCACTATGGAAGAATAAGATACTCCGCTAATGTAATACCACTATATGGAACACGTATATAGCATTTGGAGTAGAAATGCCAAAAAACCAATTTTAGTCCATCAATAATTATCGGATTATGGTGCTTCATTGCACATTTCATTTTTATCTTCATTGCACATTTTGTTTTTTTTCTTCATTGCACATTTCGTTTTTTTCTGCTAGTAGCTCACTCAAATGCTGCAAAATAAACAATTGTTAAGAAGATATATTTTTAAGAGATATTTTGAAAACAATTGGTAGATGTTATTTTGATTAGTTATTATCTTTTTTTTTTTGTCTCTACAAATCTCAAAGACTCTCTAAAATTCACTAGAATTGTATCTACGAATCGCTAAAATACTCTCAGAGAGTCACTGGACATTTCTCAAAAAGTCAATGGAAATCCCTAGATTATCAGAGAATCTCTGAAAGTCATTGAAATAAAAAGTCACTGAAAATCTATAATTCTCATTTGACTACCACCCTGTAAACCAAGTGGGAATCAGGATACAATGTACTGTGGCTTCCACTATTCTAACAACCAAAAATATTATTCTCTCAATTCCGGTTCAACCAATATTTTTCTCAACTATTGAATAATATGAACAGGTTCTGAACAAAAAAATCAGCCAAGCAAAGGATATCGATGTTGCTGCAGAAAATGGGTGGTACTACCTTGGTTGCCACAACTACACCACTAAATTGGTGGGGTGCAGGGATCTTTGGTGCCCTAGCTGCAAAGCCCAGGTCAGTGATCCAGTTCCAAGGTTCGTAGTGCTACATGTTAGTCATTTATCCTAAAATAACCGCACATGGACAACCTTCATAACAATTAACGGCATATCTATTTTTGTGGCGATGGACCATGAGGTACAGAAGGTGGTCCAAGCACCTGCACTTGATATGGTCAGGAAGGGAGAGGTACATATATATCATTTAAACTCAAACCACCAAACACTGAATTGTTATTCATCCATTTATAATTGTACATTCCTTGGTGATTTATTTCTCGATACATCCTCTTCTATTTTGTTATGCCATATGCGAAATTGGATAACTATTTTTACCTTGCATAGCTTTTCTCACAATCTTACAAACCACACCTTAAATCTTTTTTTACATGCTTACTCATTCTTTTATACTGTTCATAGAAATATATAACCTCTTTTTGTTACTTAGTGTGTGCTATGAAAAAAAATTAATAAATTTTATTTTCGGTATACAAAAAATTATATTTGTTGGTAAGTAATAAAGTTGTACTATGTTGGCCAGTATGCGGGTGACAAACCCACATGTTGCACACGATATATGGGAAGTGATGTGGTGTGTGGTGACAAAGTAAGCATCATGTTTGGCTTAGTGGACATGTTTTTGAGTTGGGCAAGTTGAAGGATACTTAGCCCTTCCACGACTAATTTCTTATCGCAGATGGGCATGGAAGAGGAGGAGGAGAATATGCAAGTGGATCCAGAAACAAAGGATTCTCCCGAAAAAGATAATGATATGTAATGATACAAAGTTCTGTGTTAATATTCTTACTGAAATAACTTTGTTTAACATTGGATAGGGATGTAATCATTTTTAACGGTGTTGGTGTATTAAATAGATCTTTTCCGCCTCTGTAAATATCGTCAGATGATTACACCGATTATTACGATTCACAGGAGCGGTATAATATACTAGAGAAAAAACAAGGAACGTGATTTGGAAGATGAGTAAAACAAGGAACGTGTGTCATCTTTGGTTGAATATATATATATATTGGTTATAAGTGTGTCTCGTCTTCGTAGTGATCATAGTTCTTGACGTAATGCGACAGCATGAGGTGAGATTTTCTTTTTTATAACAGTAAACCAGCATTGGTTGATTTGATAGTCATGTTTCCAGCAAGATATTTAATTAAATTTGTCATGTAAACTAACACTACACGAATTCCAGTTTTTACCAACAGCAGCATTAGTCACGGTTTGCATTTCAGCAACGTGCATACGTTGTTGGGAAGCTCGTAACGTCTTCAATGGTTACTGAAAATGCGATCTGTTACAGTGCTCCGTGTTTTTGGTGGTGCAATTACCCGCCTACCCTCAATATTTGGGTGCACTTCCTAAGTTAGCCTCGACTTTTCTTTTCCCCGCCCCACTTTTGGGCTGATGAAATTTCAACCCCAGCATCGTAACAGAACCGGATTTTTATTTCAACGGATTAACTTAATACCACAGATCCGAAAATAAGAAAACCCAAAAGAAAATCAAAGAAAAATTATCAAACCATTTATTATTTCTGAATTAGCTCAGCTGTATGTCCAACACCAACAACTTAAGCTGCCACATCCACTCATTTCTCTCCCTGGTTTCTTTTTCTCCACCGGATTCTTTTCTATCACCAGTTTCTTTCCCTGCCGACGTCGATTTTGACGGCCAAATTCGTCGAGCACAGTGAGATTTAGCGTGCGGGAACTTCATCAACATCATTGAATCAATCAAATCTTCTATGAAATATCGATTTGGAAACTGGTTTGAGTTTAGTCGATTTCTTATAGAAGGATTGAAACTGATTTCAAATTTTGGATCTGACGATGCTCTATTGGTTAAGGTATTTCACTTGTTTCCCTTTGAATTGGAAATTTACAACATCTATAGTCGAAACCATTGAGTGTCAATGATTAAATTTCTGGTTATGAGTATTGAAGGTCTGAATCTCTCAGATCTGTTTGCTGTTGTAGGATTTTTGCTGATTTGTCTGATTTTTGCGTTTGTTGATTGTCATTAGAAATGTAGATGTGTTTTAAGTTCATGGGCACCAAAGAAATCATACAGAAAATCTAAAACATTACAGCCAACTAGTTATTCATAAGCAAAAACATTACAGCCTACATAGACTTATAATAACACTCTGAAACTGAAAACTGCTTATTTCCTTTATCTATTTCACCAGCAGTCTTATAACTCTATTGCATATAGAGTTGGATTTGTTGAAATTTAGGAAGAGAATTTATTAGATGATAGAATGTAGATATGTTATTGCAGAATACAAGCTAAGAAAAGCAGAATCAGAAAAACAAGTATCCCAATTGATTATAGAGCTAGAGAGCCTTACATTGCCTAGTGCTATATTGAGCAATAACAATACAAAACTGCACAATACTATATTGAGCAATGTAGTGCTAGTGTTATGGTGCCGAATCCCTTTCAGTTAAGGACAGAATCTCGTTTACCACCAGACTACATTACATTGCCTAGTGCTAGTGTCTATAAACTCAGCTACCCTATGAGAAATCTACCTACATTCCATCTGTTTATTGGTTGTTTG
>JAJJMA010010149.1:5987-16602 GCA_023529015.1 Papaver nudicaule | reverse complement strand
TCACACTTTACCCCTCAGATCCTTTTATTTGTTTTATACCTAAAACAACAGGTTAATCCGATAAATACCACAAAGGCAAATATCTCCTTCCTGTACTTCTCAACTGTCAAGAGAAGTCTTTATAGTCGTTAGGTAAATCCCACAGAGAAACTGCTACCAAATAGAGGATGACTACCACAACAAGCTTACACTGAAGTGCATAGAGTTTACAATCAATTCCACAGAGAAATTTCACGTACGCTTGATGCTGGTGGTTTTCGTTCTTTAATCATCTATTTATAGCTCTCAATAAGATAGGTTTCTTTGAGATAAAGCAATAGATTACTTGTGCTACAAGTTAGCTAGTGCCTGTGTAAAACGTGCCTGTTAGTTAGCTTGCACACAAAGAAACCCTAGGTTAATCTCATTTGGAAATCTGTTAACATTTATCTGCCAAGTGGTTTGTTAGTTATTAACCACTTCAAGATAGAGATCCAATGATGGACCACAGAAGATATTCTCGTGACAAGGATCTAGTCCAACTAAGAGATAAGGAGTTATCTGTTAAACCCGCGTAATTATCCTGAGGATAACTACTGGACGGTTCGCGAACCAATTGGACTTGGAATACAGGCCAAATACATTGAATCTGATGTTCACGTATATGTACGTGTACAGATTGACGTTTTGAGACACAAGAGGAAAATCTGACGCCACTGTAAGGGAACTGCCTGTTTCCAAATTAGGGTTTAACTGGATCCGCTGGAAAGTACTTGGGCTGGGCCAATTTTCGTACTTAGACGTGTATACGTCCTCAGCTATAATCCCTGGACTCTGCTTTTAGAGTACTCCTTGGATTCATCCATTCTCCTACATGTGACTTGCAAGCAAATCATTGTAATGGAAAGTGTATAGAATCTATCTCATGTATCTTGTAACTTAGTATACACCGGGAAAGTATACCAACACAACTCATGGTTATATAAACAAGATGACAATCTCAATCGTCATAGTATCTACTAAAGTAGCCGACTATTTCAAAAGACAGAATACGTAGAATAGAAGAAATTCCATATAATGTCACAACTCCTACTAACCTTTTGTCGATGAAGAATATATGATGTCTTCTTGGTGATCTCTGTCTTCGTCTTCAAGGTCTCTACTATTTTGTCTATATCTCAATTCCGAAATCTAAACTCTAGTAGGCTAAATCAAGAATTGTGTTTTGACAGCTAAAATTGACAACTAGCTTGACATACCAACACTAGTAGGTTTGACCGAGCAATGCTCTAACAGTATCATTTAACAATACAAATGAAGAGTAGATACTTCTTTAGATTTTATACATAAACGTTCATATGAAAAAATAATTGATTTATATATCTAGACTTCTTTTACAGTTGAAGATATTCCCTCTTCATGTCCTTTATGTATTTATTCTAACCATCGACTAAGGGTACATGTTATATGTATATCCATATACAAAATTTCATCACAACATAAAGAGCATGAAAAAAAAAAAAAAATACTGCGGAGTTTTGTTTTTTTTAAAAGCAAGAAAGAAGAAAAATGAAAGGAAGGTATTCATCACTTCTGTTAATCTATGTAATGAACATGCAATAACTTCCCTCTTTGACTATGGTTGATTGTTCAAGCAAGTAGTAATAACTCTCTCAACTTCTTTTTCATTAAACGAGGTGTGACTTTCGCACTAAAGACTTGTCCTCATCAAACTCGGCGATCCAAAGTTGGCTACGAAATTTTATGCGCTGGCTTAAGGATTCTGAATCCATGAGATCATTATGTTGATTAATACATATGCATCTAAGAAACGAGTAACTTTAAACAAGGCTACTACATGAGTAACAATTCCAATGATGATTACCGAACTATATACCATTCAAGGTTAGCGAAAGGGAAACTAAAAAGAATAACAACCTTGATTTAAAAGGCTTTGATTAAAAGGGTTGCATTTTTCAATTAGTGAATTACTTTGTATTCGTATATGCTTTCCCATAAATATGGATTTCCCAATTTTTTACCTACACTTCTTCTATTTCCCACCCCTCTTAGTTCTCATCCCCAATTATCATATTTACCACCCACAAAAATTTTAAAGCCTCCTAACTTCTACCTCATAATTGTCTACCATCCATTATCGCGCTTCCATTGCTTGTTTAGAATTTTTTTTAACTTTTCGGAAGTGTTATAATCAACAAAGGCCTCCCAATCTTCTTTCTTATAGTATGTTGGCACCGTTATTTTCTTGCATAGTTTTAGCATCCGTAACCAATCGTCTTTGTTTAGCTTTATATGTTCTCCATGCACTTTTTGATTTCATTAACACACAATCCTTATGGATCTCCGTTACTTGAACTCCGAGCCTAATGCAGTTGTGTTGGTATAAAATCTGCATAGAGACTTTACACCAAACAACCATGAGATAATTACATACAAACGATAATTTAAAGTGCACTTCTTATAATGAAATGGATTTCGAGATTCATAAAAACAGTATCGAGGTTGAATCGTATATGCGTAAACAAGATGAAGATCTAAGTATTATTAAAACTTGTATTTATCTGGCTACATACAACATGGAAATTGTGCTTAGAGACCTGAGGATATACTAACCTAATTCGTCTTACACGTCTCAAGACTTCACAAAAAATCCAACCCTTACAATGGAGCCCGAGCTCGCCTTTTATAGGCTGAGTCGAAAGTGATTTACAGGCTAATAGGACAAAATACAAAATCATGGTGGTGTCAGAGCTTGTCAAGTAAGTCGGTGGTCTTCGGAATGTCTTCGAAGTTATCTTGTTATACTCGGAGCCTTACCTTCGTAACCATCAGTCGAGGATTTCGAGCTTCTGGTGCCGAGCTTTCCTTCCTCGATATCTTCCAGACTGTTCCCCACTTAACGCACATCTTTCCAAATATTCGACTAAGACAACTCACTAGTATACGAGATCTTCCTGGGTTTAATTCCCTACTTCATTGTTCCTGACACGTGTCCAGATGGCATTTTACCCTCTACAGTTTGCTTCTTTCCTTGTTCGGAGATCTGTGATATTCGAAGAAGGAAACTCCTAGTGTTTCATATTCCTCGACACGTGTCCAGTATTTTAATTCCCAGACTGACACACGTTGCTTTGAATGCTTTTTCGAAATCGTCGCCCATTCTACCTTCCACCTGCTATGCCGGTCTCGGGTAAACTCGTTCCCCCCTCCTTTACAATTTTACTTATCTTTTGAAAATTTTCACCGTCTGCAAGATTCTTAAGTCTTTCAAACCTCTTCATGTCGTGTTTTCTTTTTCTTTTATTGTATTCTAAATCATGGTGAGTTCCTTAGATCTGCTTTGTCTGCATCTGATGCTTACTTCTCAATTAGTACTGACCCTTTTTTCCTTTCGATTTCTGCTGCTGTGTTCAGGCCCCTAAGAAGAATGTTGCTTCTGAAGGAAAGATTGCCCCCGGAAGATGATCGATCCTAAACTTAGTTGGGAGAAAAGATCTGAAATTCTTGGATTCAACGTGAATCTTTTCCCATGTACAAATTTTGAAAGAAAAGTTATTCTAACCCCTGAACTTCTTCTTAAACATGGCTGCAACGAAAGATGGATAGTTTTCGGTGAGCAGTTAGGCGTCAACCTTCCCATTCCCTTGTATAATCCAAGCAACCCCTTGTTTTACGAGATTTATTCTCGAATCGACCCTCCCTGCGGCATAATGCAGCTGAACGGTAATTCCATTCTGCTAATTAGCAAGTGGGTGGCTCGCTCGGAAGGTGGAACGTATTATTACGAGAATCTTCTAGAGCTTTCGAAACCCTCAAGCTTTTGGACTGCCGATAATTTCTTCAAACAGTATAGAGTCGAGAAGAACTTGCTTAATGAGGCTGCTACCTGGGGAGTGGGGTTCGGAAAGGTGCCTAATGTGGTATATGATTTTGATGACGTGGATCCCACCAAGTCTACTACAAATAGAATTATTTGTCATTCCAGCGATGACGTGTGGTTTTCGGAGCCTGTACTTATTGAGGGTCCTGTTCTCTTTGGTTATACCGATGAGGAAAAAAGGATTGAACGAACGGGCTTTGAAAGCAGCCATTCTTTCCCTAGTGTTGAATACTATAAGATGCATTTCTCCGAGGAGGAGCAGAAGAAATCCCTAGAAAAGATCATCGCTTATAAAGCGAAGGTTAGTTACCTTCCTTTTATCATCCTTGTTTTTCCGAAATTACCTTCTTACACCATATTCCTTCCTAGAAGGAGCAAGAGAGACTGAATAAACTGCAGAACCAGGAGCGGGGTGAAGATTCGAAAAAAAAGAAAAAGGAGTCAAGACAGACCGATGCTGGAAAGGGGAAAGTGGTCAGGTAACAAACACAACCTGCCTCAGCTATGCTATGGGTATGAATACCTGCCTCTGTTTGTTTCCTGACAAACTGCCTGCTTTTCAGCTGGATGAGTTGATTACTGGTAATGATGGGGTGATGGAGTATTGTATTGGGGATCCCAATCGTAAGAAAGTTGCCACTGGAGGGATGGGGAAGAAGAGTATTCCTAAAGTGGTTGTTTTGAAAGTGGCTGCTTCAAAAAGGTACGCTACGAGGACTGACACCAAAGATCTCGAAGGTACTTCGAATGCTGCTATCGAAGATGTTGAAGACGAAGAGACCGAGGATGACGAGGATGTCCTTCATCATTCGAAGAAAGGTAAAGGAAGTTTTCTCCTCGAACAACCTTCAAAGAGTTCGTTACTAAAAACCTTTCGTAATGATGGTGACTTGACCGAAAAGTCCACTGCCTCTGCCACCATTGGTGCCTCAGCTGCCGAATTTGAATCGGGACTCCCTAGTACTGGCATGAATTTGGACGTGTATGGTTCGAATGAGCGTCTAATTGGTGCTTCCCCATTACGACAATCTTCGCCTTCCTCAAGTGGCCCTTCCGTTCCTATGAGCTTTTCCCATAGATCTTACTCCGTGGAAGAGATTCAGCAGTTCATAGAGCGATGTTCTCGATCTGGTCCTTTTGCTCAAGACATTGCTAACCATCTGAAAGTGTATGCCAAGGATCCTTTGAATCGTCAGCTCGACTCTTCTCTTGCCACTTTTGTTTCTCAAGCTTTCTCTGGCGTTTGGAATACCAATACCCTAGACTCGGAATTGACCAAGCATCAGGCGTTCCTCGAAGGGGTAAGTATGCTTGTTTGACTGTCACATGCTTTTCTTGCCTCTGTTGTTTAATTAGTAACGTGTTGTTTGTTTTGTAGGATTATCATCATGGGATATACCTGTTGAATTTGTCTAGGGCTCAAGGAAAGGAAAGTGCTTGTCTCGACAAGGAGCTGTCAAACTTGCGCCAGGAGAAAGTTGATCTTTCGAATGAGCTTGAGAAGAGTAGGGGTAGGATACTGTTAAGTTTATCAGTTTTTTCTTGAATTTTGTTTTGCCTGATTATCGAAACTGATATTTTATTGCTCGTAAATAGGAAATGTGATAGATTTGAGAAAGCAACTTGAAACTGTTGCTGGTGAACGAGATGACCATTCTGCAAACTTAGAGACTCGGTGCGAACTGGTTTCGAAGCTGGAATTACAGTTGAAGAATAAAGAGAATGAGTTTGTTTTGTTGAAGAAGAGCCGAGATGACAGAGATGACGAGATCGATCTTCTTAAGGGGAAGATTGCTTCGTTAAATCAACATATTGACGGAGAATCTGATAGGACAACTCTGTTTAGTCGTAGGCATACTCGTGGTCTCTTTAGGAAGTTCGGAATGAAGCCTCAATTCTACCATAATGGGACGAACAACCCTGATGCTGCATTGGAGTCTGACAAGGGTTGATTTCTCCTGACGAGGTTCAAGCTATAGTAGCAAAGATGGTAGAAGAAAGGACTGGAATGAAGAGTCCGAAGAAGAAATAAGTGAAGAATAGATTGTTGATGATGGTGGTGAAGAGGAAGATGTGGGTGAGGGGGAAAATGTGGTGGAAGAATCAGGGAGCGAGAGGCCAGCTGGAGAGGTAGAAATGGTGGATGTGCACATGGCAGGGGCGAGAAGCCAAATGAAAGAAGTGGTGTTGTGTTGGAGGATGAAGAGAAACAGAATCATGGTGAGAAAGTTCAAGCCGAGGATCCGGTGGAGGAATCTTTGAAAAATTCTGTTGAAACTACCGATGATGGTGCTGGTAAAGGCACTGAAACTGGCAATCAAACTGTCACACATGATGTCGAGGATGTTCTCGAAACTGGTGTTGTCGATGTTAAGGAGATTATTGAAGATACCGCATAGAAGATGTTACATTCCTTCTGCTATCTTTTTTGTAATTTCCTTTGCTTTTCCTTTTGAACTATGCCGAAGCTTTGCTCTCCCCTTTGTTGTGTTTTTTCTTTGTTCTGTAAACTACGTATTAGTGAGCGTTGCTCTCTTTTGTAATGAAGTTGATGTTTGTTTTTTCGTAAAAAAATTTTCTTCGATATATATTGTTTTGCCCAGTAACTCGTGATCAGGCACGAGGTTTACCTTGCAAATTCTAAGCTCCTAAGGTTACTTAGAAAGCAACTCTGGGGCTTACTTCGATGTGGGAGATAGTAAACCAAGCTAGCGGGGGCTTACGGATCACCCTCCCCAAAGGCTTTGAGCTACTTGCCTGGTTTAAAGGAAACACTGGCTATCGAGACCATAGGTACCCGTTTTTCCTCAGTACGTTAAGTGGGTATCGAAGATACTAAGTATCTTCCGAGAGAACATGGTGGTGTCCTGATAACCCATTTAGCCTAAGTAAAGTAGGAAACTTATGGTAGGTAGCTGTTATTCTGAGTCTCGATAATAAAGTAGCACGATGGGGGAGTGTCAGTCAAGGCTGGAGCTTAGACATGGTACTATTCTCCTATCGCGGCCTAGAGTTCAACCCTTCTGTTCTCGGTAGCTCCTCCTCGAAGCTATATTTTGATTTTTCGAAGGAGGTCCCTTGGTTGCGTAACTCACCTATCATTCCCATGAATGTAAGCTAATTAGCTTACTTGGGGTCCATCCGCCCTAAAGGGAGATGTTAATCGTATTTATCATCCCCTCGACGCCTCAAAAGAGAGGTCCTCATGGTCGTAAGGTAGTGGGTCCAAATGCCTATAACTTATATAGCTTCGATGCAAAGTACCCACCGCTAAAGGGGTATCTTGTGGGTAGAGGACTGTGCCATATAGCTCGTGGGCCCCTTACGGCTACATTACATCAGCTTTGTGCCTACCGCTTGAGGACTTTTTTATTATTGACGTTAAGGCCTTGGCGTCAGGGCCTTTATTTTCATTGCGTCAAGGCACTAGGGGAGATATGGCGTCATGTCCCATTTTTTTGTATGGCATCGAGGCCTTAGGAGATGTGCCTAATCAGGTAGGGTCTGGTGTTTGAGTCGAGAGGACCAATTGTGCCCATTCGAGTAGGATCTGGAGTTTGAGTCGAGGTACAGTACATCGAAATGTAAAATAATTATTTATTCGAAGATTGATGGCGAGGCACATTATTTTTATGAATAATACTTTCGTATATATTTCGCATTCCATGCATTTCCAAGCCATACTCCTCCTTCATCGAGCAACTTGTATGCTCCCTTCCCTGCTACTTGATGTACTTTGAAAGGCCCTTCCCTTTTGGTTCCAGTTTTCCTGCATTTCCCTTTTGGTAAGGTGGGATTTCTCGTAACACCAACTCGCCTGGCTGAAATTCCCTTTCGATGACCTTTTTGTTGTATCCTCGAGCTAATCCTTGCTGGTAGTTGATGATGTGATGCAGCGTCTTCTCTGGCTTCTTCGAGAACATCTAGTTTTGCATATATTAAATCAGCTGTGAGGTTTTGCTCCCATGACTTGTATTTATCCGTTGGTATCATTATTTCAGTGGGAAGATGAAAAGGCAGGGGTACTTAAATACAACCAACTTTTCGTTTGGGCTCGTGAGTCTTATGGTCAGATCTGGACGATCTCAAAAATCAATATCCAAATCTGTAACCTGAGTTTGGATCTCAAGGATCAGTCCGACACAAGACAAGGTCTTGGTAAATCCAATGGATGGATTGGGGACAACGATCAGGTTATTAATAACATACTTCTTGTGTTTGCTTTAATTATATAATTAGAGAATATAATGCGGAAAGTAAAGCACACAAGACACCAGAGATTTTTTTAACGAGGAAACTACAACTGTAGAAAAACCTCGGGACCTCGTCTAGATAGAACACCGCACAGTTCAAACTGTCTACAAACACTAGCCTACTATAAGACTTCGGTCTGGGATGTAGCAGAGACCAATCCCTCCAAGTGAACTGGCTATTGTCGCACTCCTTACGTCTCTAGATCCCCCACAGATCGTCACACACTTGATTCCCCTAGCTGACGTCCTTTACAGGCCTAGGAGTTGCTTTAACCGTTGTTAAAGGCTTGTGTCAATAATTCCGGCTTTGCAACCTCAATTATCAACTGTATGTTTGAACTGTCCTCTATCAGTTTGATATACACAAAGCGACTTCCTTCGGATTTCTCCAGGTCATACGGAAATCTACTTACAAGCGGGGGCTGACAAGTAAACCGAGTAAACTATGCCCAACTTGTCTCTACCTCAGTTGTAAACGAAGAATCACTTAACAAACTTAAACAACTGGAGCTAACTAGGTCTTACAACACCGAGTGCAGCCGTGCGTTGCTTCCTTTCAACCCTGTGTGTAACGTATCAGTTCTTGAATAGCCTTATATCAGAAGAGAAGGATCGTAGAATAGACAAAAACGTGATCAGGTTACAGGTTACTCTGATTTCAACCACTAAGGTCTCAATCTCCTACCTGTGCTTCCCAACTCTCATGAGAAGTCTTTATAGTCGTTAGGTAATTTCCACAGAGGAACTGCTACCTAATAGAGGATGAGTATACCACATATTTTTGCATGCCTGTTATCCTTTCTGCATATGCGCCATATTTTTAGGTGTGGAATCTTTGCCATTAACCTCCTTGCCATTTTCTTGTATTTCGATAATGAGCCATTTGACTAGTAACTGCCATCAAGCTGCCTCACTACGAGTTGAGAATATGTGGTTATCCTCGCCTCTTGAATTTCCATTTCGATCATAGGCTTTAAAGTGTGAATCATTGCTTCGTACTCTGTCTCGTTATTTGTTGCTTCAAATTCTAATCGGATTGAGTATACGGTGCGCTCCCCTTCTGGCGAAATGAAAACTATTCCAATTCCTCGTCCATCTCCATTTACTGATGCATCAATATATATTTCCCAGCGCCGAGGGTGACATTGCTATAGAAGGTCTAATGGTCCATCTTCTTCCTCGATGCCTAGCTTGGCTCTTCTTCGTCGTCCTCTTCTATTGATAATTCGGCCAGAAAGTCAGCTATAACTTGCGATTTTAATGGTGTGCGAATTTCGTAGACCACATCGTATTGGCCTATTTGGACATTCCACTTTGCAATTCTTCCAGCTGCTTGAATGTTTTTAAAGACAGATTCAATGGTGTTTTTGTTAGCACAATGATCCGATGTGCCTGAAAGTATGTTCGAAGTTTTTGAGTTGCCACCACCTGTTGTAGATGGTGAAAAATGGAAGAGGGACAAAAGTGTAAAACTACTCTTCAGTTATGCCTTGCTGAAAGGCAATCGCCTACTCAGGCACATCTCTACAGCTCAGAATGCAATCTGTTCTGCAAGCTGAATATACTCTCTATGAGTTCTCTCTTATAACTCCCGGTGGAGAGAATAATATCATAGTGCAGTGCTAATAACCCCACCAACTCATAAACCCATCAATTTACTTCATGTCGACATCGCCTTGAATTCCTCGACATCAGAACTAAATTGCTCACTGGTATGTGGTAGGGAGTTAACAGAGACGCATCCTCATGGATTTACTCTTAAAATACGACTTGATACCCGAGTCTCAATGAAAATCTCAGAAACATCGCGGCTCTAGGTCTGTCCAGAGCTCACTGAGAAGCATACAACAACCTAAACACACTTAGGCAAGCCACACTCTAAACACAGAATGGCCTAATGTACCATGGATAAGCATGCCATGACCTAAAATAAGCCATAGCCCAGGTGCACAAACACGCCACGGCAAGTGGCATAACCTGGATGCGCCACAAGAGATTGTCCTTGACCAATGGATAAGGCCGTGGGTTCAAACGGATGTCGCCATACTCATAGTGCCACGAGATATTGGCCAAGGCCACAACAGCTGTTACGGTGGCGCCATAAACCATGGCGCCACAAAATCTGACCTTGGCCCATGGCCAAGGTCGTGTCCACACGGCCATAAGCCATATCCATGGCGCCATGAGTTCCTAACCTTGGCCAAGGGCCAAGGATGTTGTTATACAACCACTACACGAACCATAATCACATTGGCCATAGGGCCACAGCCATACAACACTGTTTAAATCAACACAACCATGCAATATCTGCAAACTACACGAGATATCAAAACATCACACGGGGGGATAACTTTAGGGGTATTGGTCTGGCGGTCTACGACAGTTAGAAAGAAACTGATAGAGTGATGGACAGTTACGAGAAAGTGGTGTTGAGTGGACACGTTCTGCACAACTCTAGCAGTTACAGAGCACAACTCATGTC
>JAJJMA010010144.1:0-13250 GCA_023529015.1 Papaver nudicaule | reverse complement strand
TTTAACAATCCGAAGGAAGTCATCTTGTGTGTGGTAAACTGATAGAGGACAGTTACACCATACGTCAACAATTAGGTTGCAAAGCCAGTATTGCTGACACAAGCCTTTGACAGCGGTCAAAGCAACTCCTAGGCCTGTAAAGGACGTCAGCTGGGGGAATCAAGTGCGTGACGATCTGTGGGGGATCTAGAGACGTAAGGAAGGCGACAGTAGCCAATTCGCTTGGAGGGCTTGAGTTGGTCTCTGCTACATCCCACACCGAAGTCTTATAGTAGGCTAGTGTTTGTAGTCAGTTTGTACTGTGCGGTGTTCAAACTGGACGAGGTCCCACGGTTTTTCTGCAAGGCAGTTTCCTCGTTAAAAAAATCTATGGTGTCTTGTGTGCTTTTACTTTCCGCATTATAACTCTAATTTATAATTAAAGCACCAAGTAGTACGTTATCCAATAACCGCTGAGTTTAACTCCGAAGTCCCAACTTTGTTGAGTTGATCCCTAAGATCACAACTCCGGTTATCTAGGTTTGGATATTGATTTTTGAGATCGTCCAAACCTAAACCATAAGACTCACGAGCCAAAACAAAAAGTTGGTAATATTTCGGTACCCCTCCTTTTTCACCCAGTACAAAAATGGCAATATGTTATGTAAAGATTTCACTACAGATTGCAGTAAAGTGGTGAACATACCAAATGACCATTCAATCTTCAATCGATACGCTTTTCTATTCTTAAACTCACACATGCAGTAAACTACTAGCATATATTCTCAAACTCCAACTCCATTTGAGAAAAATGTAAATATGCGCCTTTCTATTGTGGCTACTTATGGGATTGCAATCTGCAGGGAGCACCTTTATTGCAGCAATCATCAACTTAGAAGTTTAGTTGGATGGCAAGGTGATTCAAGTTCAAACTCAAGGATGCGAAGATGCAGTGGTGGTGGCTACGAGAAATTACAATATAAAGAACGTAAATACTTAACGTTTGTAAACGTATGAGTTAATATTTACAAACTGATGACATCCATTTTGTAGTTTGAGAATTTATGCAATTTCTTGGTTTGTACTTTTGTGATTTTTCGTGGATCAACAATTCTTGGTTTGGACTCTTTTGTGGATTTCTAATGTTTGATTTGGCAGAAAGCAATTGTCGTTGCATTGGGGAACTTTTGGTTGCAGGTCATTGGGCCACCAGACTGGATGTTTAAGCCAGTATGGTTTGCGTGCATAGTACATTTGCAGTTAAGCTCTCCTGAAACCAATAACCTCTAGAGATATGAAACCAAAAAACGTACATGCAATGACCTGCAATGGAACGTTAAAATAACAACATAAAAGAGATATGAAACCAAAAAACGTACATGCAATGACCTGCAACGGAACGTTAAAATAACAACATAAATGAAATGACCTGCAACTAAGTTTCCATCATCTGCTGTCAGCTTCCATGTACCATAGTATTAGCTTGCTTGCCTCTTTACACCTGCAGATACTAAGGAGGTCACGGTCCAGCTGAGAAGAAGACAAGTTATTCATGGCACATTGATATAGGATACAAGGTGATCTGGGTTAGGTTTTTTATTTGGTAGACCACCAAAAAAGTATCGTGAAAACCATTATGCCATTGAATTTTTGTTCACTTGGAGTAAGCCATGCATGCAACGATGTTGGAGTTAATAATCATAGAGCACTAGCCGTGGAAAGGCTTTCAAACTAATACAATTTCATTGCTACTATTTTATTATTTTTTGATTAATTACCGGATTCCAATGATTTTGGATTAGAAATTCTTTTCAGTATCATATTCTATGATAATTTAACTACAAAGACGGGTCATTGTCAAATAATCCATTGATCTTCTCAAAGGAGCTCAGCTGTTGTTGTTGACATTTTTGAGTGATGTAAAGTCATATCTTATTAACCGATGGCAATGAGTCCAGAAGAGTATGGAATATGGTAATGGTCTACAATGTATGTAGTGAAAGGCACGGCTATTAACTGAAATGGGTTAGTGTATGTACATCTAATCTAGACTGCTTTTGGAAGTGTAATATTAGATGTATAAATACTAACCTAATAACGTACAGTTAAACAATACGGTTAAATGAATGTGCTTTAGATTTGGGAAGGACTTTAATTCCAGCTCTGCCGAACATGAGTTTATGGGATTCCTACTGATCAGCATCATTTTGTAGCATGATTTAAGCTTATGCAATTATGATTATTTTCCACTTGAAACTCCTGTGTTTCTAGGTTAAGGTAATTTGTGTGGTTTTAAATTGTCCATGTTTGTATTTTAATGGTATCGTCTAATTTCAGCAAATATTCATGATCGTCTTATGTACAAAAGGGTGGAAGGGAGAGTAAGATTAGTTTACGGCAATACTAACCATCATCTATTTATGAATGCGTAAGATACTCATGTGATTTGCTCAATCCTTTGAAACTCTAGAAACCTAATGGTTGATTTTGTTTAAATCACTCCTTTGAACTTGCCAATCTGTTTTGAACTATGAGTAGGTTAGCTTCATTTTAATTAAGACATGTTTCATCGAATATGAACGACCGGGGCGGGGCGTAGCCCCGCCACTCCCAATAACAATTACGATCTTATGCTTTGAATAATCTCTTGGATTTCTTGGTACCAATTTTTATTTTGTCTAATGATCGTTCTTTTGTCATTCAAGCTTAGTATTTAATGGTTATTTGTTTTAAAACCTTAGTAAATCTGCAACATCATTCTAGGCGGTAGATGACTAATCGTAATACTAAGAACAAACCAAATACTAATTGTAATCCAAATTTAATGTTTACATGTTTTCTCATCATATCTTAGAAGGATATCAAATAGAGGTTATTGATAATAATATATATTTTCCCTTCAATTGAATTACTTTCATTCCAATTAAAAACTGGGGCGGGGCGGATCCCCGCCACACCATAACAGGAACAATCACCCTACCCGGTGCGTAGCACGGGTTGCCGACTAGTGATACTTAATTGAGCTTAATTAACCTACCAAGTACCAAGGATGAGGGTTTTGAACTTAATTCAAGGAAATATCGCCCGCCTCACCGGTCTCAGGCTTAACAAAATCTCACCTAGGAATAGGCCTATTGTTACCTTAGCTTTTTGGGCCCAACATAAAATAGTGTAAAAAGCGAGTTTTGGGGCCTTTAGGCCCTTTCCTATGGGAGGGGGCAAATCAAGTGGTTTGTCTGTCGAGGTGGACAGGCAAATCGAGTTTGCCACTATGGTATAGAGAGTCTCTAACGGTCGAGAGAGTTATTACTCTGTCAAAATTCTTTCCAGCTGTCGAAATAGTCAATTTTGACATTGAGAGACTCTCGACCGTTAATAACAATAACGACACCGACATTTACTCTATCGCCTATAAAAGGGATTATTCTCCTTCAGATTTTCTCATTCTCCTTCTACTCTTCTTCTTCTTCTACTCTGGTTCTCTTTAAAAAAAAAAAAAAAAAATTAATATTATTTTTTGAAGTTATATTAGTATGTCTTCTAAGAGAACAGGAAATAATAAAGAGGCAAGCACATCACAACTTTCTAGCGGCCGCAACTGGAATATAGATCCTGAAGCGGAGTTGTACGCCGAGCCCAGAGGATTAGCAGGCTGAGGTGCACCAGGTCAATCAGAGGCGCACATATCTAGCAACCAACGACGTATTAATGCACCTATGTTAAGGGGGGAAATTTACTGAGTTGAAGCAAAATTACGACGGTCTTCCTCCACAAGTAAAAGATAGGGTCGATCGCTGTCCGTGGAAACATTTCTATACGGTCGATGTAAAAAAACCACAGACAGCTAATTCCGCAAGTAATAATAGAACGTTTTTGGGTGGCCACGAATACATTCTATTTCAAGGATTTCGAAGCGGATAAGTTATGTTTATTTTGTTTGTTTTTCATATAATTTACACATTTTTTTATTAAAATATAGGCGGCCTTAGAAATAAGAAAACTTAGAAATTAATAAGAATTATTGATTAAGCAGTTATTTAGATGTTGATTGAGCGAAATTGTTATGTACATAGGAATTACACCCCTCGATTTTCAATGATGACGGGAATGAAATTTGAGGGAGACTTGCTTCCTTTCAACCAAAATAAATGGGAAGGTCAACAGAAGTGGAAAGAATTTGTACCCGTGTTTTTGGGATGGAGGGGGCAAATCAATGCAAGGGTTAACGGATTAGAGACCAAGCTGAAAATGGAAAGGGGATCAAAGGCATTCGAGGTGCAACTTTCACGGTGTTGGCCAAGATATGTGTATTTGCCAGAACTACGTTCGTTTTACCCAAGATGGAATCCACGATATTGGCCAAGAGCATTCCACCTTGTAGAACAACATCTTTGATCAATATTTAAAGGAAACAATGAACATCAATTGCCATACTGACGAAGTTGTGCAACCACTTTGTGACAATTAATACACAAGTCACACAGTTAGTAGGTGCAATCGTACAAGAAAACAGAAGGAGAAAAAATGGTGAGACCGACACGGATGCAGAACGAAGGTATCGGGAGGAATGGAAGAAGAATAACAAAGAAAAATCGTTTCAATATGAAGAGTGTTTCAATATTTTGAGAGTGTTTCCCGAGTATGATCCACTGGTGCTGGCCCAACAACAAAAAGTTCCTGAAATATCGTCGTACCCTCCCTCTACACCAACTTCATAGTCATTTCAGGGTTCACCATTTTCATCACCAAGAGGTGGAGGCAGTGGAGGAGAAGGAAGTAACGTTGACATGGAAAATGCTAACGCCGCAAAGTTCAACATGCTTTCTGGAATAAACCAAGGGAAAAAAATGGAGACAACAAGCATTAGCTTCAGTTGCTGAAAGTAAAGGTATTAACATGGGCGAGTACATGACTTATCACAAACTCGAAGTGAAACAAAGAGTTGTTGACCAAAAAGTCTTGAATGGAGAGTTGAAAAGAATTCGTCTCCCTCGAGAGAAATATGTTAACAACCATGACAAGCACAAGGTTGTGAATGCAAACACCGGCTTAATGAATGAGCAACAATTATATCTTTGGCAGACTTTGCTAAAATTAATAGGCAGATGGAAGCAGAACGGTTGACACAATTAAGTTCAAATTGAGACGCACCACCACCTACCATCCCAATTGAATCTGACTAATCTGACCAAAGAGATGATTTTGATGATACAATTGACGACCTTGAAGAGTAGCATCAACAGTGTAGCAGCAAGAGCAGTACCATCAACATCAACAGCAGTAGCAGTAGCAGCAGCAGCAGTATCATCGACAGTAGTAGTAGCATCGACAGCAATGATCGTAGTAGCAGCAGCAGCACCAGAAGAAGCAGGAGCAGGAATAGGAGTAGGGGAAAAAGCAGCAACAACAGTAGTAGTAGTTTAAATTTAGTGTACTAATTATTTTTAACTTTAATGAAAAAAAACTAGTTATATATGATTCTATTTTTCATTAAACTTGCAAAATAAATACATAAACACAAAATACGTAATTTATAAATAAAAAAAAAACTCTAATACTAAAAAGATCTAAAAACATAAACAAAACTACAAGAAAAAGCAAACTATTAATCAAGAAAATAAACTACTAATCTTCGTCTCCACCTCCACCGCTCTTCCATGTTATGCTCAGATATTAACAGTCAGATCGACTATTAACCTCTCGTATAGAGTCGCGTTCCGAATGTGATTAATCATACCTTGATAGTTCTATGCAGGTATGTCATGTCGTGGTTGAACCTTAGGCCTCAAATATGCATTTTCATAATTAACCCAAATTTTATCGCGATGGGTTTCGTTAATTACCATATTATGCAGAAATTATGCACGTGAGCATGATCTTACGCATTTGATGGGGACTCAAACCATGAAAGAACCACAAATGATATCAAAATTCTTTTTCAGATTCTAAAAGCCCATTCAACATGCTTCCTATCCATCTGCATTCTGTTAAAATGCCTCATTGTCTTCCCGCAAGATCCTGGAGGGGCGCATTGTACGCTTGAACCAAGGTAGACCACCTAGGATAAATTTCATTAGCAAGATAGTAACCATGGCTGTATTGGTGACCGTTGATTGTGAAATTTACTTGGAGGTTGCGTCTCCTTTTAAGGTCTTCAAACAGAGGCGATTTGTGCTAAGCATTGATGTCATTTTGAGAACCCTAAAGACTAAAAAATGCATGCCATATCCAACAATCTTTAGTAGCAACAACTTCTAAAATGACTATTGGTTTTGGGTAATGAACCTTGTATTAACCAGCTAAAAATATAGGACATCCCAACCACACCCAGTGCATGCAGCCGAGACTACCTAATATTCCTGAGAAGCCCATCTCCGTGTTCTGAGCCAATATTTTTCTAACATCTCTCTCTTTCGGTTTCTGCAAATACGTTGGACCGAAATGATTGATTATAATTTCGCAAAACAATGAGAGATAGTTGTTTTGCCCATACGAAGGTACTCATCAACAATATTTGCTGGACCCATATAACCAAGAATCCTTGAGGTTGTCGTAACCTTTTGTTCAGGATTGTGATATCTAATATTACGACAATCAAATTGATAATTAAATCTAGGTTCAACCTGAAGAAGCTCCCCAATATTTGCGTCAAGTGTCGGGCCATGCAGAAGCGACGTTGGAAGTCTTCATTGGAAAACACGCAGTTGTGATTGAAATAATCATGCATTAGTTTGTTGTGGTAAAATTCCTGCTCACGGTAAGTGTATCTTCTAAAGCATACTATTCTTGGCTCAGGAGCTCTTGGTATCTCACATGTATATACCTGCAACATAGTGTCGAACGTTGCCCTTTCTTCATCAGACTCATCCTCAGTTTGTTGCAACAATCGAACGACTCTTGTTTGATGTGTTTCAAATTGCTCCATTGCTCTATGCATCTCTTCATCAGATGAAGAAGAATCCATTGATTATAAGAAGAAAATTAAAATGAGATTGAGGAGTTTAGGTAGATAGTTGGTTAGTGACAAAGTGAAATTCAATGTGATGTGAAAAAAACGTATTGGCATTGCATTAAAATAGACGCGAAATTTCGACCGTTGGATTGGATACATATCAGCTCCATGGCATTTCCATCGACCGCTAGATTTTTCTGTTGTTCCCCACTTCCTATAGTGGCATAGCGACTTTGCTAGGTTACGTGGATTGCCAAATGGTTAGCTTTTCCCTTCTTTCTTTTTTGTTTCGTTAAATCCCAAATTGTATTGAAAAATCATAAAGTTACATGATTAAATTACATAGAAATAGTTTCAAAAAAAGTAGGCATACCCCCGAAAACTTGAAAAACTATGGGAAACGATAATATGGTACATAAGGAAACTCAATGGCTAATAAAAAATCAGGTCTATTTATATAAGTACTGGTGAACCCCTCTTATAAATTACAACCTCTCTTAGCCATGTTATCCGCAGTGAAATTAACTTCTCTAAAAGTGTGAATAAAAAGAATTTGCTCGTTATGGACTTCACAGCCAAACATCTACTCAAAACAAACCAGGGCACCTTATTTAATTGAATTGCCTATGTAGCACTTAATGAGTCTGAATCTGATCGTACCCCGAAGTGCTTTAAGCCCTCTCCAAATTCTTCATCCCCTCCTATTGGACCTCCCCCAAGTAATGTTGGTAATCCCCTTAGTTTCCAAACTTTTTTTAAATACTAAACCACCCTTCTTTCATTAGATCTAATTGTTACATTAGTGTTAATAATAAGATTAGAGAAAACTATGTGATTAGTGTTTAGATTAATTTTAGAGAGAGAAAAATCAGATTTTTGGGTTTGGTTTTTGGGTTGGGAGAGAAGAAAAAAGAGGGGGGGGGGGGTAAATTTGGGTTTTTGGGGTGATTTGTGTGTTGTGTGAGATGTTTGGGGGGAAAACACTGGTGAACCTCAACGTAAGAAACCTACGATTCTCGCCGCGAGAGATCTGGACATGGGAGATTCTTTGTCGCAACGAAACTTTTTCACTCCACCAAAAACTCAAGAGGAAAATGACGAGATTTCGATGGATTTTATGTCCCAAATCCGGAAAATCAGTCATTGTATGATGAACCCAATGCTTTTAATACACATATATACTTGAATATCATGTTTAATCACTTTTTTATAGCCTCGATCGAACTAAAGGTGACACTTTTAAGCCTCATCAGCTCCATATTCGGCCTCAAAAGATAGTGTCGAATGTCTGAAACTAAGTGAAAAAGGAGGGGTACCGAAATACAACCAACTTTTCATTTTGGCTCGTGAGTCTTATGGTTTAAGTTTGGACGATCTCAAAAATCAATATCCAAACTCTAATAACTGGAGTTGTGATCTTGGGGATCAACTCGACAAAGTTGGGACTTTGGAGTTAAACTCTACAGTTATTGGAAAACGTACTACTTGGTGCTTTAATTATATAATCAGAGATATAATACGGAAAGTAAAAGCACACAAGACACCAGAGATTTTTTTAACGAGGAAACTGCCTTGCAGAAAAACCTCGGAACCTCGTCCAGATTGAACACCGCCCAGTACAAACTGACTGCAAACACTAGCCTACTATAAGACTTCGGTCTGGGATGTAGCAGAGACCAACTCAAGCCCTCCAAGCGAATTGGCTACTGTCGCACTCCTTACGTCTCTAGATCCCCCACAGATCGTCACGCACTTGATTCCCCCAGCTGACGTCCTTTACAGGCCTAGGAGTTGCTTTGACCGATGTCAAAGGCTTGTGTCAGCAATACTGGCTTTGCAACCTAATTGTTGACGTATGGTCTAACTGTCCTCTATCAGTTTACCACACACAAGTTGACTTCCTTCGGATTGTTAAATCCAGGTCATACGGAAATCTACTTTACAAATCAGGGCTGACAAGCAAACCGAGTAAGCTATGCCCAACTTGTCTCTACCTCAGTTATACACGAAGAATCACTTAAGAAACTTGTATAACTGGAGCTAACTAGGTCTTACAACACCGAGTGCAGCCGTGCGTTGCTGCCTTTCAACCTTGTGTGTAACGTATCAGTTCTTGAATAGCCGTATAGCAGAAGAGACGGACTATGGAATAGACAAGAACGTGATCAGGTTACCAAGGTTACAGGTTAATCCGATTTCAACCAAATATGGTCTCAATCTCCTACCTGTGCTTCCCAACTCTCAAGAGAAGTCTTTTATAGTCGTAGGGAGTTCCCAGAGGAGCTGCAACCTGTAGAGGATGACTATACCACAACAAGCGTTCACCGAAGTGAAAAGAGTTTACGTTACCTTCCCTAAGGACCTTCACGTATACTTGATGCTTGCGGTATTTGTCCATAGACACCTCTATTTATAGCATTCAATAAGATAGGTTTCTTTGGAATAAAGTAATCAATTACTTGTCCCACAAGTTAAGGAAACCCTAAACTTGATAACCAAGTAATAGAGATTAATCTCAATTGGAATTCTTTTTATCATTATCTGCCAAGTGTTTTGTTAGCTCAAAAACACTTCAAGATAGAATCCAACAGACCAGAGATAATCTTTATCTTATTGACTCATTGAGGATCGATAGATGGACCACAAAAGATATTTATGTGATATACAAGTCCACCTAAGAGATAAAGGAGTTTAGAGTTTGACTCAAGTGAAATTCTGAAAGAATATCCACTAAATCCAACACCAGCAAAGTAACCAACATTGGATTCGCGTACAGGTTCGCGAAATGTTCAGTCACTTTGGAACTCAGAAGAAATCCGAGTTTCTGGTTTGCGAACCTGTTTGTGAACCGTCCGCCTGTCAGATTTCGTCAACTCTGGATTCCGCTGGAAGTACTGGGCTTAGCCAGAACTTAGACGTGTGTACGTCCTCAGCTGTAATCCATGGACTCTTTGCTCAAGAGTACTCCTTTAGATTCATCCATATCCAACTAACGATTTGCAAGCAAACCATTGTAATGGACACATGGCACCGAATCTATCTCATTCATTCTTGTACTCACAGTATTTGTGGGAACAAACACTGGTCATGACACAAGGTCACGTTAGACAAGAATACGATCTCAATCGCTATTATCACTACTAAAGTAGTCGACTATATTTCGAAAGAATAGAGAAAGTAGAATAGAAGAATTTCCATAAAGTCATAACTCCTACTAACCTTTTGTCGATGAAGAATAATTGATGTCTTCTTTGTCTTCACAGTCTTCGTCTTCAAGGTCTCTACTACTTTGTCTATATCCCAATTCCGAAATCTAAACTCTAGTAGGCTAAATCAAGAATTGAGTTTTGACACCTAAAACTGACAACTAGCTTGACATACCAACGCTAGTGGGTTTGACCAGACTATGTCCTAACACTAAGAACAATTCGGCCCTTAATGTAGGCCGGATATGAAGCATGTATATATATGAGAGGGTGACATTCAGCTCATAATGGTTCTCAGCTGAATGTGGATTCGGCCAACAATATTACAAGCCGAATAGGTATTCGGCTCTTTCGACAAACCGAGTTGAAAGCCGAATGTGGGTAGTTGTACTGGTTATTTTTTTTTTGCACCTACAGGAGTGAATTCAGCTTATAAATTGGGTGTCCTTTTGGGCCGAATACGATTGCATGAGAAATGGGTTCTTTAATAGTTCTCCATATCACTGTCTCCAATAGATAATTTGTTTGCATTTCGATGGAAATCTTACAACTACCCAGTGGTCTAGGTTCACAATTCATCAGGTTTTTGTCTTCGTTGCTCCATTTTCCATTGCAATTGTTGCAGAACCTGTCATGATATAACCATTAACATTCGTCTCTAAAAAAAAAAGGGCCGAATTGTTCTTCGTCCACAACAACAATGGAACATTCGGCCCCTATTCTGGGTTTTTTTGGGAGCCGAATATGGCTCTGCTCATGCCTTTTCTCATCAAAATCCTTCGATTCAATGCTCCAACTTGATTTTGACGAAGAACTTCGGCAATGGTGGGTTCAATCGAATTAGATGGGGGTTTTGGTAGTTTGTTACCTCGAACCGCTTGTGATTTCGACCTCGTCGTCTTATATTGAACACACGATGATCAATTTTTGGAAAATCGACGAGCTACGATGATCTCACGATGAATTCGTCGATGATTTCTCGTGGTTTTGCTTTGAAGAAAAAAAAAACGAGAGAAATAGGAGCCGAGTGAAGAAGAAGTAGGAGCCGGGTGAAGAAGAAGAAGGAGGAGAAAACAATGTGTTTTGGTTTTGGATTAAGTTTATATACGATGTGTTTAGCTAAAGGGTAAACTTATAATTTCCATTGCTAATTATAACTTAGACAATCGCTACAAAGGGTATTTAGGTAATCTGTGGAGTAGGAGGGGATGCAGAAATTTGAGAAGGCTTAAAGCACATTTCCCCATTTTTGTAAAACCCCCATTACGTTGCCCATTCAAGTCCAACAACTACGCCATAAACTTCAGCTAAATAATTCGTCTGAATACCCAGGACCATAGCCATAGCCCCAACGACACCTGAGTCTGCATCCTGGCAACCACACCTAGGGGTGAGCATTTGGCCCAAAATCTGCCGATCCAATCCGGCCCATCCGCCTTTTTGCGGTTGGGTGTCCAATCTGCTCACTATTGGATTGGTTGCGGATGCAATTTTTGGCATTCAATGGATTTTTGGATTGGGTGCGGAGGGAGTCCTAAAAATCCGTTGGACATCCACATCCGCTAGGTTAGGATATACTTATAATTTTATTAAGAATGCATGGGATTAGGTTGATATTTAAAATTAAGTGTATTCAATTTGGCTGAATTTGTAAGGCTAGAAGTTACAACTAACGAGAGACGTAAATCTTATAAGATAATAACTGCACTATGTAATAATTGGCCAATATGTTTAATGTTATGAGTTGTATATGACAAAGTTGGTGCTTGTTATAAGAACTTGTTTTCATGGAGGTGTTATTCATGAAATGTTATATGCATACGTTGGTGTATCGATTTCTGGAAATCCAAGTCATTTTTTTTAGTTTTTTTTTCTCTCTATTATGAAAGAATCCGTCGGGTCATCCAACTCCAGCTTCACCCGAATTGTTCCTGGCTTTTCCCTTCCCCATAGGAAAGGGCCTGAGGCTTCATTGTTATGTAATTTATGGAGTATATAGGCGCCACGGTAACGTGGATTCATAGTATTTTTATTTATCTAGATCTCTTCCCTTGTATTTTTACTTTTACCTTCTCCTTTTACCGTGAGCAGCTTCTTTAGATCTGTCTTCTCTGGTAACTCCGGATAACCATAGCGCTTCCAAGGTGAATTATCTATCTGTTTATTTTCATCATTATTTATGTTCTTTCTTTCAAGCGGTAATTTCAATTTTATGAGCATATATTATATACAAACAATTATTTTGTAGATGACAATAGATTGGTATTTGTATATGGGTTGCGGGTTTACCGGTTATCAAACATATTTTATTTTCTATTAGTTTCATCCTAACCATCTAATCGGTAGTTGTAAACAGAGAGACTTCTCGGAACCCATCTTCTTACAAGTAATATTTTACTTCTTTTCAGTGACACTGATACGGGAGGTTGCTTCAAAAAATAAATGGATATGGAGGTGGGTGGTAGCAGTACTAGTTGTCGTCAGAATTGGTTTGAAATAGTCAACCGCAGTCCTCCTCGAAATATTGTACCTGTGCCTGGTAATCAACTAACTAAACACTCAATACCATCTCTCAATCCACATTGAAAGTTGTTTTAGCCTACATTCCTATTGGCTGGTGAACATAACCATGGATTTTTATTGGCTTAGACATTCCTTATCTCCTTACATTTCGTGGCCGTTGAATTTGGGCGGATCTCGAGGTGTAGAATTTCATCTCAAGGGGCACGTTCTCCGGTAGTGTTCACCCCCTTTCGTATGGTCTTTAACCCTCTTTTATGCTGGGGGTGTGACAGAATAACTGCGTCTGATTGGTCGATAATTAGATATGTTTTTTTACACCTCGCGTACATACATTTTTTAAAATCTCGGACCTTAGATTTTTTGCAGCACTCTTGCCGTCGATTTTTTTCATTCCATAAAAAAAAAAAAATTAGCGATTTTAATTAAAGAAAATGTAGAAAAAATCTTAAAACATGTGTTTCTAAGCATAAAAATATAAAGAAAATCTAAAAAATGATATTTTTATTTAAGACATATGCTTAAAACTTTCCACATAAAAATATTGTACAAAATATCTTACAAGGTATTGATTTCTTTAAAGCGGAGATACA
>JAJJMA010010142.1:0-12060 GCA_023529015.1 Papaver nudicaule | reverse complement strand
TTCCATTTATCCTTATTCAGGGTAACTGGAATAAGATTGTGTGACGCCAAGATACCAAAAACCTTTAACTCAGGTTTGATTCCTTCAATAGGGGCTTTCCCATCTCTCCACTGAGGGAAAAAGTTGAGCACACCCTCAGCAAGTATATCATCAGATGGACGATTCCCTTCCAGCTGTGGAAGTGTCATTTGAAAGACAGGGTACTGAAGTATTGATACAATCACACCCTTATCCACTTTGAGAACTCGGCTGCCAATCCGAGTCTTGAAAATACATCGATCCATATCACATTCATGCATGTTGGCATAAAACATACGCACAACAAAAGGGAAGTTATCAGTGCAACTACCTTCATGAATGTTTCCCCATGGAAGAAGTCTCATGAAAGGTGGATATGAATCCAAAGTACTTCGATCGAGTTTCCTCTCCACTGTGAAGCCCCGTTTCCTCACATATTCTGCTTGGGCTTTTCTGCTGATGAACTGCATACTAAGACCAGGATCATGGGACGATTCGGGTACCGCCTCAGGCAAAATTTCTTCCTCAGATGACCAGTGGAATGAGTCATCATCACTATCATTCACATCAACTACTCTACTGGTAGAGGCCATGTTTCTAGTACTTCTTCTAGGCATTTTAAGAAAGAAGGAGCAAAAACACTTACTTGATGATTTCTCCAAAACTACAAGGAGATAGCAAGAATGATCGGTAGCCCCTCAATTGTTTTTACCACCCGCTCGTTTTGGTACCAAGATTAGCAAAAACGGTTCACGTACCTCAAAGATCTCAATGTTTGCAGACACCAGCCATTAGAGTTTTTTTTAGACCTCAAAATAAGAATGAGATGAAAGAGAAACTCGAAGAGACCTTATCCAGTGAGATTCGGTTCCGGGCGGTTCGGGAACCGGGTCATGGGTTCTGGTTAACCCGTTTCACGGACTAGTCCAGTGAGTAGTTTTTTAAACCCGGTTCTAGGGGTTCCTAGGCTTTACATGTGCGAGACACATGTGTCTAGGTCAAAGAGGATCTTTGACTACTTCCTAGGACATTTTTAGGACATTTTTCTCTTCATACTAAAGTATAATGGAGCAAGGCTCAACATTTCAAGTTAGCGTGTGAGAAATTATTCCAATGATGTCTTTATATCAAGCTTAGATGGAACAGACTTGATATTTAGACATAAAATACTTTCGCGTCCCCAAGAAAGAATTTCTTTCCAGTTCTTAAAAGAAACTGAGGGATTTTGGAATTTATTGCTAATTCTTTCTACTCCAAAATCGAAAGTATTTATCTCAGATGTTAGATAGATTAATATCTTTTTCTCTGAGAAGGGTTTATGAAAGAATTTATAACCCTCGTGCTTTGCCTTTGGAAATTGTGAATAGTTCTGCACAACCTGACAGTTTTTGGCAAAGCGTGTGGATCTGCTTTCCTGTTTAACAAAATGCGTAACATCTTGTTTGTGGGGACAGGATTCTACAGATACTCCTTCTTTATGAGTTTTATCAATGTGTAGAACACACAGTTGATCATGAACTATTACATCCATGGGTTCCTCATCGAGAAGGGTGTTGATAATGACTTGATCTTGACGTTTTTCATAAAAAGACGCTTCAGTCTCTTTAATAAGTTGATCAATATCAATTTCAACATATGCATTTTCCTCCATGACCTTGTTAAGCTGATTCAGAGACTCTTCTTCTTTCCTAAGATATGTCTCTAGGTCACGAGAGATATTATCAATCTGTTTTTCAAGATCGATGAAGCCTTGAACAGACTTAATATCTCTGGGAGGAATGCTAAGGAGTTCTCTTGCTGATATGATGAGACCTGGGAGTGGATCATCCACAACATCATCTTCATCATATGTGTGTACGTTACAAGCGTTTAAGCTTTGGTCCATGACTCACAAGCCTAGATAAACACAGACAGTTACGTCTTTCATGTGTTCACCTGCTCTGATACCAACTGAAAAAGAAGGGGTACCGAAATACTACCAGCTTTTCGTTTTGGCTCGTGAGTCTTATGGTAAAGTCTGGACGATCTCAAAAATCAATATCCAAACCTCTAACTGGAGTAATCTCGACAGTTAGGTAAAAACGTACTACTTGGTGCTTTAATTATAAATCAGAGTTATAATGCGGAACATAAAAGCACACAAGACACCAAACGTTTTTTTAACGAGGAAACTGCCTTGCAGAAAAACCTCGGGACCTCGTCCAGTTTGAACACCGCCCAGTACAAACTGACTACAAACACTAGCCTACTATAAGACTTCGGTCTGGGATGTAGCAGAGACCAACTCAAGCCCTCCAAGCGAATTGGCTACTGTCGCCTTCCTTACGTCTCTGGATCCCCCACAGATCGTCACGCACTTGATTCCCCTAGCTGACGTCCGTTACAGGCCTAGGAGTTGCTTTGACCGCTGTCAAAGGCTTGTGTCAGTAATACTGGGTTTTAAACCAAACTGTTGACGTATGGTGTAACTGTCCTCTATCAGTTTACCACACACAAGATGACTTCCTTCGGATTGCTAGATCCAGGTCATACAGAAATCTACTTCTTGAATCAGGGCTGACACGCAAACCAAGTAAGCAATGCCCAATTCAAATCTACCTCAGTTATAAACGAAGAACCACTTAAGGAACTTATATAACTGGAGCCAACTAGGTCTTACAACACCGAGTGCAGCCGTGCGTTGCTACCTTTCCAACCTTTACGTAACTTAACTAGTTCTTGAATAGCCGTATAGCAGAAAAGACGGACTTTAGAATAGACAAGAACTAGGATAGGTTACTGAGGTTACAAGTTAATCTGATCAACCACAAAGGGATCAATCTACCTGTGCTTCCCAACTCTCTAAGGAAGTCTTTATAGTCGTAGGGAGTTCCCAGAGGAGCTGCAACCTATAGAGGATGACTATACCACAACAAGCGTTCACCGAAGTGAAAAGAGTTTACGTTACCTTCCCTAAGGACCTTCACGTATGCTTGATGCTTGCGGTATTTGTCCGTAGACACCTCTATTTATAACACTCAATAAGATAGGTTGCTTTGGAATTAAGCAATCAATTACTTGTCCCACAAGTTAAGGAAGCCCTAAACTTGCCAACCAAGCACTACACCATATTTGGCAGAATGCAACAAAAATTAGCAACGGCAATGTAGCAGTTGCGACATCGCAACTGTATTTGGTATGTTGCTAAAATTTAGCAACGGCTAAGCTAGTGTTCCTATCTACGCAACAGTTGGAGTTTTGTTGCTACTTGGCAACAGTTGGGGTCCAAGTGTGTGAACCGTGTGTGTGCAGGGCTACACTTTTTGTTATTTCTGCACCCCTCAGTTTTAGCTTTGGGATTTATTGAACCAAAAAAAAATTTCGAGGGTATAAAACAGAGGAAACTCACTTAGGTTTTTCATTCTATCTTTTTTTTTCTTTCTCTTGCTTCTCTGCTGCTGCGAAAACTAGGGTTGTTGTTGCTGCTGTTTTTAAAAGTGAAATTAGGGTTCATCTGCTGTGAGAAGAGAAGATTAGAGAAGTTAAACTGCTGTTGTTGTTATTACCTTATAGAAATTAGGGTTCTGCTGTTGTAAGTTTGTTTTTTAAAGTTAGGGTTTCGGATTCCGTTTCAGTTTTTAAAGAGAAGATTGATGGTTTTTTTTTTCTTTGTGTAGGTACTGTTGTTGTTTTCAAATTAGGGTTCTTCTGCTGCTGTAAGTATGAATCTGAATCTTAAATTATGATTTGGGTATTTGCCTAATTTTGATTCGTGTGTTGGTTCTATGAAATTGAAATTATTTGCTTAATTTTATGATTTGGGTGTTTGGGTATCACAAAATTTGATGTGTTGTTGAAATACGATTTGGGTGTTTGGGTATTTAAAGAAATGGCCGAATTTAAGAGAAGATTGATGGTTTCTGCTTGTTCTGTAGGTACTGCTGCTGTTGTTGTGAAATTAGGGTTTATTTGCTGCTGTTGGAATTACTCTGTAAGTATTTGATTTGCATGTTGGTGTTATGAAACTGAAATTGGGTTTAGTATTCAGTTAATTTAAATTTATGGTTGGTTTTTATGAAACTGAAATTAGGTTAATTTTTTAAGAGATTTGGTATTGGCTTAGTTTCTGTGATTTGGTATGATAGTAGATTTATTTGACATTTTGTATAGCATAGTAACTTGTATAGCAGCATATAATGATTTTTGTATTGGCTTAGTTTTGATGATTTGGGTGTAACAACATAATGTCCTGTGGTGAACCTTCTGCTTCATTCTCTAAAGAATGAAAATGGTCGTATTCAGGGATTCGGCCACCCTACCACAGGACATTGAGTGTTTTTTTATTGTTATGTTGCTATTGTAGGGTAATTCAAATATGCCATGTACTGTTGATTAGAGTCTTAACTATTTTTTGTATAGTAAGCTTTAGCTATGTGCTAGCCACTTAAACTTGTAGTGAGGAACATAATAAAGACCGACTTCAATATTGTACATAACTTGTCCTGAGGATGTTAGTTTTAGTTATGTGGAGATATATTAATATAGAATAGAGTAACTTGTATACCATCTTAAACTGATGGAGTCTGCATCTTAACTAGTATAGTAACTTGTTCAAGGTTTTTGAGTCTGCAATGTGCTTATGTCTTCCTCCCTCTTAATTACAGGTAATTATGGCTCAAGCGGAGGTCGATGAAAAAAAACTGCCCAAGTATAAGGAAGATGTCTGGAGAGAACTACAGGTGCAAGGATACCAGGCTTTTATAGCAGATATCATTGGAGAAAAACATTGTACACATGAAGAAAGTCTTTTACTGTGTGGGGAAGCAAGTTTGCTTCACGGTGTGGAATATAAGCCTTCCTCGGCTTCACCTGAGAAGGCAGATATCTTGATCTCTGAGCCCATGGGTAAGTTTCTTGCCTCATCATTTTAGGTTATTGGCAAGAAGAAGTATGTGTCAGCTTCAGTTACGTTTCAATTACTTAACATGTATATATGTCATTGATTAAGAACTTGAGCTATGTACAATTAACATGAATCAGATTAAAATTTGTGTTGTCTGTTTCCTGTTCATGTGTGTATGTTGAAGTGATTCTACTTCTTTCATTAGTACTTGGTGGTAGTAAAGAAGTAGTAGCAGCAAATTGTCGCGTGCTCCTCAACACTCAAACCTTCTTCTTGCTTTTTTTTTTATCACTTGCTGGTAAAGAAGAACAAGAAGAAGGTTTGTGGGTACAAGGAGTGCGCCTTTTTGCTGCTTAGGTAGTAAGTAACAGCAAATTGTTGTTCGCGGCCACCCGGCCAAATCCTCTACTACTATCATTATCACTTTGTGGTAGTATAGAAGGCGAGGGTTTGACGGTTTGTGGCCGTGTGCGCCTCTTTGCTGTTTAGGTAGTAAAACTTTTGAAAACTAGTATTTGCATTGCACTTTGAGTTGTGTGTATGTGCAGAATTTGTAATGTTATGTGTTTTGCTTTGTAGAAAATCCGGACAGTGGAACAGGATGGGAAGACCATTAAGCTTCAGATTGTGAGTTGCTTTCTTCTTTTGGTTATTGTTTTGTATTCTTTATGATTGGATGGTTTTCACCATGCATTTTGGACATGGAAGGATGAGAGAATATTATATCTTCTTTTGGTTATTGTTTTGTATCATTTGCAAAGTCCAAATACTACTACCTGGATTGAGTTTGTTGCATTTGCAAAGTCTTTGAATTGCCTGCAGATATACCTACTAGTGACTGTATGTTTCTCTAAACAAGCATGAAAGGTGAAACTGAATCCAGTGTATGTTTCTTGTGTCAGGTGTTCATACAAGGAGTCCCACACAAGGCCATCCCAGAGGACATAGAGCGTATGTTGTCTGGCTGTTGGAGGTTAAGCATTCACCGTTTTTTATTAGTCTGTAATCTGTATGGCCTGTATGTCATCTCCTGAAAATCTTATGTTCATTTCTGTCATAAACGTTTGTAAGAATTAATGTGTATGCATGAATTTGTAAGGACAGTACAAGTAAGAATAAGATTGGTTGTAGGTAATTCTGTGTGGCTCAGGGAAATAATATTTGTTGGGGAATCACTGTTTTGACCAGGTCAAGCAAGACTGACCTTTGTCTGACCAAGTCAAAGACTGACTAGGTCAAAGTCAAGGTCGGTCTTCTTTGACCTGGTTATTTTTTTTGACTTTTGGTAAAAATTAGCAACAGTTGGAGGACTGTTGCGAGCAAAAATTGTAGCAACATAACTCCAGCCGTTGCTAAACAGTTGCTACCCGAATTAAGCAACGGCAACATTACCGTTGCTAAATTTAGAAACACCGTGTTTAGCAACGGCTCGCTGGTGTTGCGAGTCCACTACGCAACTGAAACTGGCTGTTGCATCCAGCCAAATATGGTGTAGTGAAGTACTAGAGATTAATCTCAATTGGAATTCTTTTTAGAATTATCTGCCAAGTGTTTTGTTGGCTCAAAAACACTTCAAGATAGAAATCCAACAGACCATAGATAGTCTTATCTTATTGACTCATTGATGACCGTTAGATGGAACACAAAATGTATTTATGTTTTACACAAGTCCATCTAAGAGATAAAGGAGTTTGGAATTTGACTCAGAGTGAAATTCTAAAAGAATATACACTAAATTCGACAACCAGTGAAATATCCACGTCAGGTTCACGTACTGGTACGTGAACAAATAGACATTTCGAACTCAGGAGAATTTCCGAGTCTGGTACACAAACCGGTTCGGGAACCGTCTGTAGGTCAAATTTGGTCAAATCTGGATTCCGCTGGAAGTACTGGGCTGAGCCAGAACTTAGACGTGAGAACGTCCTCAGCTGTGATCCACAGGCTCTTTGCTCAAGAGTAGTCCTTTAGATTCATCCATATCCAACTTAACAGCTTGCAAGCAAACCATTGTAATGGTCATATGGTGTCGAATCTATCTCATGCATTCTTGATTCACAGTATTCGTGGGATCAAATACTGGTCATGACATAAAGCCATGTTACACAAGAACACGATCTCAATCGCTACTATCACTACTAAAGTAGTCGACTATATTTCGAAAGAATAGAGAAAGTAGAAATAGAAGAATATCCATAAATTCATAACTCCTACTAACCTTTTGTCGATGAAGAATAATTGATGTCTTCTTTGTCTTCACAGTCTTCGTCTTCAAGGTCTCTACTACTCTGTCTATATCCCATTTCCGAAATCTAAACTCTAGTAGGCTAAATCAAGAATTGAGTTTTGACACCTAAAACTGACAACTAGCTTGACATACCAACGCTAGTGGGTTTGACCGGACAATGCCCTAACACCATTTAATTCTTGTGGTTAACTCAGTTAGTAAATTGCTTCAACACAAGGATATGCATCTTGATACTGCCGTGAAGCGATTCAACGAACTTGTTTCTTTCATTGATAACTATAGAAAGACTGGATTTGAGGATTCATTGAGGGAAGCTACAACAGTCGCAACAAAAATAGGGGTTGAATCTACTTTTCCAGAAAAACGTATCATTAAAAGAAAACGACAGTTTGATGATGAAAGTGCACCTGAAGAAGCAACGTTATCAGGTAAAGATTTCTTTAGAAGAAACTATTTCAATTATATATTAGATCAAGCTATATCTTCACTCAGTAGTAGATTTGAACAATTTCAAGAGTTCGCGGAAATTTTTGGTTTCTTATATAATGTTGATCAGTTACGTTCTCTTGATGATGATATCTTAAAAGCTTCTTGTATCAAGCTTGAAAGTTATCTAAAGCATGATATGGGTTCTGATATTAGTGGGAATGACTTATATGCGGAATCGAAAGTTTTGAAAGATTATCTGCCTGGGGATACTGGTAAAGCAGTTGAAGTTTTGAATTTCTTAAAAGATATGGAAGGATGCTACCCGAATGCGTTTATATCATACATAATTTTATTGACAATCCCAGTTACAGTTGCTTCTGCTGAACGAAGTTTTTCGAAGTTGAAATTAATTAAGAGTTACCTTCGGTCGACGATGTCACAAGAAAGATTGAATGGATTAGCAATGTTATCTATTGAGATTGAGATGTTAAGTAAAATTAATTTGGATAGTATAATTGACGATTTCGCGTCGGAAAGGGTTGGGAGAGGAGTTTTTGTCATGAAATCAGTTGTTTTCTTTATGTTTTTAGACATTGTTTTTTTGTCAAGTTGGTTTGTTTTACAAGGTATAACATTTCTTTTTTAATCATATTGTGCGAATTTTTTTTTTTTTTGCTTATACAGGCCCCCGTTTCGTACGTTCGCCTAGGGCCCCCAAAATACTTGCTACGGCCGTAACCCTAAGCATTGAAGATGAACTTTAGATTAAAAAAAAATTATGTTTTTGTTTGTATTTGCCACGTAGGAATGACCCCAATTAAAAAGGTAGTATTTTGACCCTCACCCCACCCCTAGCATTGGAGATGCTCTAAAGGTCTCGTCACTCAAACCATTTTGAGCTAATGGGTCCATTCTGAATCTGAATCTGAATCTGAATCTGAATCTGAATACATTCTACCAATCAGAATTGTCGGTTCAGAACTTTAAAATTTTATCACTTTCTGGGAATAAATCAATGGAGGAAGAGGCAGACAATGATGAAAAAAGGTCAGGTACATCCCGGCAAATGACCACAATCTCGCAACATGATTTTGGGTTTTCTGAATCAGCCCAAACTAATGAAGCTTTCTCCATTAGTATCATGGAGGTAACTACTCTTTGAATGTCTCTTTAAAATAATTTTGTTTTTCCCAGTAGGGTTTTTTAAGAACATTTCCGCAAATTCATTTGATTTTTGTGGGTTTT
Organism: Papaver nudicaule; assembly: GCA_023529015.1. Classification (NCBI taxonomy): domain Eukaryota; kingdom Viridiplantae; phylum Streptophyta; class Magnoliopsida; order Ranunculales; family Papaveraceae; genus Papaver; species Papaver nudicaule. The sequence continues at coordinate 3,238 of JAJJMA010010142.1, read as the reverse complement.
TTTTTCTTTTCAGAATATAGAGGAAGAGTATGGAATGTTTGTGTGGCCATGTAGTACTGTTTTGGCTGAGTATGTTTGGCAACAAAGATCATTCTTTACTGGGAAATCTGTTCTTGAGGTACATTTATCCATACCCATTTCACTATTTTTCTATCTTGTTGGAGACTTTGCAAAATTACTGTATGTAAAAAATTGGATTTTGGTGTACAAGAATCTATGGGGTGGGGTGTCGTGAAATTTGTACTTTTCCTCATTTGGATATCTTTGAGTACATTAATTAATTTAGTTAGATTCTATCTTCAGGTTTTAATCTTGGGTTCATTTCTTGGAGCAGCTTGGAGCTGGGACTTCCTTGCCTGGTTTAGTAGCTGCCAAAGTTGGGTCGAACGTCACATTGACAGATGATTCAAGCAGAGTAGAGGTATGCGTTGTGATATAGGCTATTTCATTTTTTTTATAGAGTTTTTAGAATTATAGTTTACGCAATTAGGATCGTCATAGAGCTGACATGAAGTTTTCTAGAGCAGGGAGGCTAGTAGCAGACACATGAACTAATTTCTTTATCCAAATAATGTTGACCACTTAACAGACAGTGTGACCTTAGATGGACTATGTATACAAAGCAAGATTGTAGTGAATTTTGTGTGTTAATGATACTAATCAAATTGTGAAGATTTAGGATGCCCATGAGTTTAGATATCAGTATTCGCAGCTGTACTTGAAATATTCTGTACATTCTAATATTCTATGTTGTCTTTCACAGATTTTCATATTTCTTCTTAGTTATTGCATCGTGACTTGCTCCATATATTTGACATTCAGGTGCTGGAAAACATGAGAAGAGTTTGCCACCTCAATAAGCTCAACTGTAAAGTAAGCTATGTTTGTCTTTGTTTTTTTCATGAATATTAAATTTTAAATCTGCAAAGATAGCTTGTTTTTCGAGGCTTAGTCTCAGCCTGATCTTCATGTCTTCATCATAGGGTAATCTAAACTTGGGAGGGTGACCCATTACCCGCAAAAAGAAAAAAATAACTAGACTGCTTTGGAACATTTGCAGGTCATGACCACATACCGTAGTCCTTGTGTCCCTATGTGCCACTATTACAGGCTGATGAGTGAATTTTGGGTTTCCATATTAACATAGCTCTTTAAAGTTTCTCGTTCACTTGTGTAGATAATGGGCATCACTTGGGGAGAATGGGATCTACCTATATTCGACCTACAACCGAGCATCATCCTGGGAGCCGATGTATTATACGACTCAAAAGGTGCATTTGCCTTTCTCAATGATTGCACGCCTTGATAACCTTACTGCACAAATTTGTTTCTAGTGATTCTTGATAAAATGCTGACGTGTTTGTGTCTGCTTAGACTTCGATAATCTCTTCACGACAGTCACTTTCCTGCTTCAGAATACTCCTGGATCCGTCTTTATAACAACTTACCATAACCGAAGGTATTTCTTTCGTCCTTGTATCAAATCCTATCAGGTTTTATCTTGGAGCAGACCTAAGGTAAAGTTGTGCACCAATTTTGCTTATCAATGACTTTGTTTATGGAACACAGTGGTCACCATCTTATAGAGTATCTAATGGTGAAATGGAGCTTAAAATGCACAAAACTTCTTGATGCATTTTCTTTCATGCCATCTTCCAAGTCTTCCACTCTAACAGGGAACATTCAATTGGTTGAAATAACATTGGATGATCAACAGTGACGATCACGGGGTAATCAACTTATTTCTCTTCTTGAAGTCTTTCCCATTAATGTAGATGAAGTGATCAGTGTCACTCTTGTTCTAGAACCATATGATTAAGAAGCAAAATTGGACACCTAAGATCTGAAGTCCATGACTTCACCTTCATGAATTCAGTAAATGTTCAAATTCATAAGTCAATTAGAATCTACTGTAATGGTGCATTCCTGGAAGTTAAAATTGTGAATACTTCATGTGATTGCATTTTTTCACAAATCACACCACTTTGGGGGTGGAAACATCAAACCGAGCTGACTTTATGGTGTCTGTTTTCTGTTTCTATGAGATGGTTTTCAAAGGTAGATTCAGGGAGTTCGTGGTGAAGTATGGAAAGGCAGCCATGGGAGTTCACTTCTCAGTCACTGCAGCTTCAGTTCCAGGCTTCTATGTTGATGTTGCTATCAGAAACAACCTTGATGTTGAAACACGTCTTAGCAACGTTGATATTGACTACCAGTCAAAATTTATGGTCAAGTGATACTAGGTTTTCTTTCCTTTTCTAGACCGTTTTTTTTTTTTTTGAAAAGTTGTTATTGTATTTAATCATCATCAACTAAAAGAAGATTACGAGAATTGGATGCAAGCCTCGCAACAAGCTGAGCCCAATTTTTTTTTTTTTTTGGTTTCAGATTATGGGCAGGTTTCTTTTTTTCTTTTTTCTTTTTGAAAATCAAACAACTTTATTAAACCACTAAGAACCTGAGATTACACGCATGTGAGGCCGTTGTTCACGGTCAGAATTAATTACATTGTTAAGATACTGAGGGTAAGAATGATCTCAATAATGAGAATCACTTAAGTAGCCATTATTAAGAGATTCTTGAGCAGCAGCCGAAGCAAGCGCATCAGCAGCCTGGTTTGCTTCCCGGTATATATGACGAATCCTAATATTAGCATACTGAGCCGCCTTGCGAAAAATCTCATTCACCATATCAATAAGATACCAAGGTGCACTTGCTTTCCTTTGTAGTATGTTCACCAACAATTTAGAGTCACATTCTACCTGGAGATAATGATATACAGCTGGTATTACCAAATCAAAACCCATCAGAGGTTTCTGGTTGCTTTTAAACTGATCACACCTTGTTGTTGCTCTATACTGTATAAGACATGCTGGGTGTCCGTTCATCTTTTAAGCTCTAAAAATTGCGTCTCTGCCTCTTTGGTCACCAAAACATTCCCCAGCCTCTTTTCTATATAGAGTATTAATCTCATACTCCTTTAGTGTTTTTTTCTCTAGAACTATAATGGTACCAATTGAAGAGCAGAACCAAAAGCTGAAAAGAGCATTAGCAGATAATGGTGGTCTTCCTGACGAGTTATGTCTGGAAAATATTCTCACCAGATTACCGGCTAAGAATCTAGCTGTATGCAGTTGCGTCTGTAAGTTATGGCACAACACAATCTCTAAAGATTCAAGATTTGCTTCTTCTTGTTAGAAAAATCTGTACCGGATGTGGCCCATGTGCCACATTTCTG
>JAJJMA010010128.1:0-15166 GCA_023529015.1 Papaver nudicaule | reverse complement strand
AATCCACCATTTGAGATTGATCTTGAACGTCTTGTGGATGACTTCATCTTTTTATGTTTCTTTGTTGGAAATGATTTTCTGCCTCATATGCCCACACTGGAAATTCGAGAGGTATGTTTTGTCACTGCCTTGAGTTAGCTCGACTATTTCTGGTTTAATTCCAATATATGTAATAGTTACTCTATAGGAACTTGTAAGAAAGCTTAAGGAGAAAGGTTTCTGATGAGACGTTATTCAAACTGTTCCATGTTGTCTGGCTGATTGATATTCAGGGTGCCATCAACTTGCTGATCGCTGTCTATAAGAAGGAGTTCGGGGCAATGCAGGGGTATTTAACCAACTCTAGCAAGGTATTCAACCTTTTTCTTATTCTTGGTTATTGGATGTGCCTCAATAAGTACTTTCTGTATTGAGTGTTTTGGAGTTAAGAAGTGGTACTGATCTTCTCTTTTGATTTTTTCACTCACTAGCCTGATTTAAGCAAGGTTGAACACTTCATTCAGGCAGTGGGGTCATATGAGGATGTAATTTTCACCAAAAGAGCTAAGCTTCATCAGGTTTTGTTTCTGAACTCTTAAGATACTTCCGATGTTAAGCACCAAAATTCATGCATTGTCATTTGACGAGGCGGTTACAAACAAAATAGCTTAGGTTGTACATCTATCCATTCAACTGAAGAACAACATGCATTTTGATTTTCAGCGGCAGGCAGAAAGAATCAAGCGTGACAAGGCCCAGAAAAGAAGGGGTGATAATGTGGAACCTACAGTGAAGCCTGAGTCACTTGTCCCAGTTGCTCGATTTCAGGGCTCTCGTCTTGCTTCTGCTCCGTTACCCTCGCCATATGAACGGACAGGACCTGCGAAAAAGGTGGCACGCCACACTTCTTCAGGGGCATCTGTCGGTGCTGCCATTGTGGAGGCTGAAAATAGTTTAGAGCTGGAGGTTAATATTCTGTTTCCCTTCTTCTACTTATCTTTTTTTTTCTTTTCATTCTAAGACATGGAGATTCCTTTGTGTATTTCTAATTTAATCCCCCATCCTTATGCATACGCTTTCAGAACTTATTTGATGACTAAATAGTGTTTCAATAAATTTCACTAGGCAAATGACTTGTTTGTCCACTTAACTTTCTGTATTTTCTGGTAGACACTCGACAACAAAGAGGAGCTGAAGGCGAAGCTTAAAGACTTGATCCGCGAGAAGTCAGACCTTTTTAATGGAGACGAGCAAGAAGAAGATAAGGTTTGGATTTTCACTAGTATTTTAAGTATTGAGATGGATCATTGTCTTACTATGTTTGTTCATCTTCTTATTTTTTTCCTCTCTAAACAACAAATACGTAGCCTCTATTAAGATGGATCATTTGCCTTTATTTTTTCACTAGTATGTTAAGTATTGAGATGGATCATCTGTGTTACTATGTTTGTTCATCTTCTTATATGTAGCCTCTATTTATGCATTTTATCACAGAATGTTACTTCTGTAGGGTCATGGTCAATCTTTTTGTTTCAGGTGAGATTGGGAGAGCATGGGTGGAAGGAAAGGTACTACAGGGAAAAGTTCTCAGTTGAAACCTTGGATGAGATTGAATCAGTTCGAAAAGATGTTGTAAGCTCCACGAACTAAAATTTAGGATATAAAGGACGTGAAAATAATTCTTTTAAGATTTATGCTGGTAATTATCTGGTTATATAAGCCATGACATTGTTCAAGGTTAAAGGAAGTTCAAACTTTTTATCCTGTTAGGTTCTAAAATACGTTGAAGGCTTGTGCTGGGTGATGGAATATTATTACGAAGGTGTTTGCTCTTGGCAGTGGTGAGTGTGCTTTTAACATAGGTCATGTCATGCTTTGCATGTCTGTATTTTTTATGTTCGATATATTTCTCACCACCATAATTAAATGTTTGATGGTAAGGTGTGATTTTTTGTTTTTGTTTTTAATATAACCTTTGGTAAACTGTGCTACATAAACATTTAATTGATTCTTGGGGTTGGCTCTTCATATGCGTGTAGCTTACTACCCTAAGTTTCTCAAAGTGTGGGTCATTGGAATACACCTATGTAACAGAGCTAGTTATTAGTATCCTTAAAGTTCCCCGCATTAGTTTTTGGCGTATCTTGTTTGTTCGTAATGCTTCTTAATGTGTTCATGGTCATCATACATTATCTTATGAGAGAGACACATTTGATAGATTTGGGAATGTGCATTTTCTTGTGAGATTTGGGATGTAATCATTCTCTCATACATCATCATTTAGCAAGATGAATCAGCACGTAAATAACGGACTCCCTTGCTTTTTACAGGTTTTATCCTTATCATTATGCACCATTTGCCTCCGATCTCAAGGATCTTGGTCAGCTTCAAATAAGCTTTGAATTAGGTTCACCATTCAAACCATTCAATCAGCTGATGGGCGTCTTTCCAGCTGCAAGGTTGTGTCAATGTCGTCTCCTTTGGTTTGAGATATCCTTAACTTTTGTTTGAGATATCCTTAAATTTGTGTTTTCCTGACGGCCCAGTGTTTGCGTGCAGTTCCCATGCATTACCTGAGCATTATAGGAAATTGATGAGTGACCCAACTTCACCGATTATTGATTTTTATCCGACTGGTATGTTCTGTAGTTTTGAAAACATGCAGTTAAAGTTCATAAGGCTCCATATTTAATCATTGACCCTTCATTGGTTTTCTTGATCAGATTTTGAAGTTGACATGAACGGCAAGCGGTTTGCATGGCAGGTTAGATTCTTAATTTTCTTGTGTAGAGTGCTGGATATTTGGGAGTTGAATATCTCATCGGTGCAAATCACTCGAGATTCTCTTTTTGCAGGGTATCGCTAAATTACCATTCATTGATGAAAGTCGTCTTCTTACCGAGATAAAAAAAGTGGAACATACTTTAACGGTACGAATGATCTACTTGTTTTATATTGTTGTGAGGATGCATATATAATTTATTGTTCGTTCTTTTATGGTGTACCATACTGAACTTGAATGCGAATTGTGGGTCTTCTTTTGATTTTGGGTGGCCGCTGATGGACTTTTTATCACTGATGTGGGTTGTGTCTATATGCTTAATTAGTTAATGCTTCTGAATCTATTACAGTGTTTGTGTAGTTGCCAGGTTCAATGAATATGAGTAAATTCAGTGATAGTGATAGTGATAGTGAAATTAGTACATATTACTGCAGTATAAAATAATAATTGTAGCAATGTTACTGCAACTGTACATATTTTATTGATACTGTCAAATCACATTTTGCTACAGGAGGAGGAAGCAAGAAGAAACAGTTTCATGCAAAATATGCTGTTCATTTCAACATCTAATCCGCTCTCTCCATATATATTTTCCCTCGCTGATCGTTGTAAGCAGTTGTCTAACAAAGAAGTGACTGGAGTCGTGGAAAAAATCGATCCAAAGGCCAGGTTGGCGATGCAAATACTTAATATTCACACCTTAATGAAAATATTTTTGGAGTTCTTGTGCTAAATTTGTTTAGATGTCATGGAAGAGGCTGTCTTTTCCTTTTTCCTTACATTCCTATTTTCATAAAAAAGAACTTCTCCAACATTTTACTTTACATCTCTGTATAGGGTTGTTATTGCTTCACCAAGGATCCACTAGGTCTTGATTTTAAAAACTTACAAGCAGTTTCGCTGAATTTACCCCAGTCCTCAAATCCTCTGCCAAATTAGCCTATACTTCCAGTGATGAGTTTTGTATATCTGTTGTTATGGAGAATTTCTGATTTTTTTTCTATGGTATTAAATGCAGTGGCGGGATGAATGGGTATCTATCTCTTTGTAATGGAGATCCTTGCCCACCAGTCTTCCGATCTCCTGTATCCGAAATGGAAGATATTATAAATAATCAAGTCATGTAAGATTTCCTTCACTGATGTAAATCTTTATCATTACTGGAACCATCTATAATTCGTTTCTAACTTCTCTTTTTGTCTGTGCTTTACAGATGTGCTATTTACCGACTTCCTGATGCACATACTCATGTTGCTCGACCTCCGGCAGGTGTTATATTCCCTAAGAAGGTAATTTAATTTTCTATTTGTTCTTGATCCTACACATCTAGCATAAATCTTTATCAAACTCCTGAACTCAGACGAGTGTTCTTTCGTAGATGGTTGAAGTAGAAGATATGAAGCCACCACCTACTTTATGGCATGAAGACAATGGAAGAAAACCGTGGGAAAATGGCAGGTACTACCCCTTATTCCCTTAGATGAATAGATGTTACATATATTGATCAACACATGACGGCCTGTAAACTGAACTGGGAGATGATTTAGATGATGTTTTTTTATGGTGATGTTCCATGTTGATCATCCTTGGATGAACTGAGGCTGTCTTGGAACTCGTAATTATATAGCGGTTAACCCCTGAAATGGCTGCTGGAAATAAAAGTGGTTTTAAGATTGATGGTACAGAGTAATATGTATCCGACACAATGACCTATCCAACCCTAACTGGTCATGGAAGTTACGAATTCATACAAGCTATGCATTACTAGTTTTGATGGTATTGGGTTTTACATACCAATTATAGGCAGTTCATACCATCTATCTGGAGACAATTGCTACCTCTTCGGGGAAGTTCATATCGTCTGATTAGACTTGGTTGCTGGCTTGCTGCCTATCATTGGCAGTTCATATCATCTAATTAGAAATTGTGGCTACCTCTTGGAGGTTATTTGTATCATCAAGTAAGAGACGGTTGCTGCCAATTATAGGCAGTTCATACCGTTTTTGTGGATCATCTATGTATGGACCTTCCTTCTAAAACTACTGTTGGTGAGTAGTATTTCATAGCCTGTTGGTGGTATCACAAAAGTCGGGTGTTAAACAAACCAGAAATATCTCGTTACACTTGGGGGATGATTGTTGCCTCTCTGAGGCGATTCATATCATCCAAGAAGGGATGGTTGCTACCTATAGTCGGCAGTTCATACCATGCTATCTAGAGGTGATTGCTACCTTTTTGCGGTGGTTCATATCACCTAATAATAGAGGTTACATTTCAAATCATATAGAGCTGATTACTGCTGAGGCGAGGTAGTTCATATCATCTGAAAGGAAATGGTGGCACCTATTACAGTACACGGGGTAACAAAATTTCTGAGTAGCTGATTTTTTTTTCCATGGTTTGGGGAACATCCCCACTGAAAAACAACCCTGGATCATCTCCATGTGATCCCCATTAGCGCCAATGTGTGATATCGTTGTAAGTACAAGTAGATCCGTCATCTAATAGAATTATTTGTACCTTTGGTCACTTGTTTCTCATCGACGCTATTTGTCATCTCAGGCAAAACAACCACCACGGGAATGGAAGGGGTTCTGGTCGACATTTTGGGGAAGCAGCACATAGATTTGTCAATAACAGTTTACAGTTGAAGACGGACCGTAATGGGGACCAGATGCATGGACAGACATCTTTCTCAAATGGTAGGCAGCACAATAATCATGGAAACTATCCTCCTAGGGGCAACAACTATCAAGCCGGGGGTCGATATAATCATGGTCCGTATGCTTCTGCTCCCAATAGTAATTATCCCAACCGTCCTCGGAATGAAGAAAACTGGCAAACAGCTCACACCAGAGATCATCATCCTGCGCATGATTATCCACCCCCTCCTGGTGCAATTCCAGTTGTTGGTGTCCCCCCTTTGTATCACCCTGGTAACACGGCACAAACATATGGGGCAGGTGGACATCATGATAATCAAAGAGGAGGCGCATATGGTGGCTATGGGAACCAGCACTCAAATGCTAATAACCATCAACACAATAACAGAGGGGGCAGGTGGGGGGATCCTGCGGCAAGTCAAAGAGGTGGAGGTAGAGGTAGAGGGTATGGAGGTCCTCAGCATTCAGGGAATCGGTATTCAGGTTTAAACAGAGGGGGATCGAGTAGGAGGCCTAACCCACCTAACCCTGGATATGGTCAGTCTTAAAGTTGATGCCTGTGCCATCCTGATCAAATGATCTGCTGTTTGTATATTAGTGTTCTTTTTTTAAAGAACCTAGTCTCCCATATTTAACCTTGTTATTTATTTCCAAGTTTTCCCTCTCATTCATAGATAAAGTTGGTTCTGTAGTATTATTTTCCAATAATGTTGCAAGCTGAGTGTTTAGCTTTCTTCATAAGTTCTCTGTTTTGTTACGTTTTAGCTAGTTAGAAGACGTTAATGGAAATTGTGTATTTTGTTGGTTACAAGAGAGATTTGGAAATTTCTGGAGCTTGGCAGATCAGTTGCCAATATTTGGTAACATGTTCCTCACAATCCACTGAAAACTAAACTAAGCCTAATCTGCCGGAGATGGGTTTTTGTTGCCGCAAAGACGGAATCACATGACAAATTTAAACTGGCTGTTTTAGGGGCCGGCAGAATTGTTAGAGAAGCCGGATAACGAGACAAAATAGGGTTGTCCAATAGCTTTTTCTCAAAACCCCTTATCGAACATATTTTTTTAATTCCAAACTACTCCTACTTAATTATAACTAATCAAAATTAGTTATACTAAATCACCTATTTGAAATGAAATTTTTCCGGAAAGAATTTCGTCTGGAATTAACCTCCACAACCAAACCGAAACAAATTTTCGTCTAGATGTTTTTACAACCATCCAGACGAAAACAACCTATTTGAAGCCAAAAAAAATTCCAGAGACATTTTCGCCTGGAAGTAACCAGCTTAATTCATTCGAAACTCATCTTGAAAAACAATCTATCTAACTCTATTTTCGTCTGGAATTGTACTAATTAACCTATCCGAAAAACAATGTAGCAAACTCTGTTTTCGGCTAGATTTCTCACATTTAACACTGTTTTCGGCTACTTTCTTTGTGACACAATCTACACTACTCGATTTTCGTCTGCAAACTAGGCATGCAAAACTGTAAACAACCAGACGAAAAATCTGGAATGTAATTTTCGGTTGGATTTTTAGGGTTACATCCAACCGAAAATCAAACTGAACCCAATTTCTATAACATTCAATCGATCAATCAGCAACAAAAAACTCAATCACAGACAAATTCAAGCAATGGGTTTGTTAATTAGGTCTACCTGAGTCTCATATCCGGATCTATTTCATCAAGAGTCTCGGTTTCATCTCTTTCTTCACGTTCTTCATGTAAATAGGGTAATTTAGACTTTTCATTGTTTTTGGACACCCCTTATAACACCCCCTAGGATTGTAATATTGTTTTCCGGCTTCTCTAGCAATTCTGCCGGCCCCTAAAACAGCCAGTAAATTTAAGGCTACTTAAAAATACAACGCATTCATTATTCATTCTCGTAAGTTATCTCAGTACATCAGTGGTGTAACAAAGCCGTGCTGTTAAAGGGTGACGGGATATAAATTAAATCGCAAAAATGTACCTCTTTTCCAACTTATTCGGAAGAGAAATTGCTATTCCTTATGCTGCGTTGTTGATCAACGATTCCTTTACCCAACTTCATCTGTGAGGGTGACAAGCTAAACTCTGTTTGCTTTCCACTAAACCCTGAGAAGCTAAACTCTGCTGTTTTGCCACTAAAAGCTGGTGAATCAAGCTTAGGCTGAAACCATCGTTTTATGAATAACCCGTTAATTCTAATTTTTCCATATGATTCATTCCCTTGGTACCGTAAACCCAGTCTCCTCAACATGGCTCCAAGTGCCTGACCAACCCTGGTAATTCCACACACACAAAAATTCATCAGACAAGACTCGGAAACACACTAGAGCTAACGTATTAAACAAAATAAATACACAGGTTTACAATCTGGAGTGGTACCATCAAAGACCAGAAGTGAAACTCCGCAAGGGTACCATCATGGTCATGGAACTATGTACATACTAGATATAACCTTAAAACCTTTTTTTTTTACCTTCCTACAAGGATTATTGTTTTCTCTCCATTGGGTGTCACAGCTTGTGTCTTTTCCACTGGAAGTAAGATGGTCAAGTTTGGTAACTTCGCACCTGCACAGAGAATTCGAAGGAGAACAAGAACTTAGTAAATAATGTGACAGACACGACGTAAAACATAAAATACTACTACTTGTAAAGGTAGGCTTACCAGCAGCAAGCCGATGCTTGAGACCCCTCAAAATTGTTAGAAGGTATACCTGGTCACTCAGAAATAAAAAATCAGTACTTCAGAATTTATCTAACTTGATAGTACACAAAAAGGGACGACTCAAAAGTGATATACAAGCACAGTAGTCCACTGGAAGATTATCAGCAGATGAATACTACAAGAATATAATCATTTAGATGAAGCACCAGAATTTCAATGTAGCAAAAATCATTGCTGCATTTTTCTTATGCAAGCGAGATATATTAGCAGCAGTTACATCATTAGTTCCAGAGTTGGACAAGCTAACCTCAGCAGTATGAAGTTGCAAATTCCTTGCATCGAATATTATAGGATTTCGCTTAAAGGACACAATTGGTAGCACACCAAGGGAAGCAGCCTCCTAGGAAATCATTCAAATGGGTCGATAACTTAGATTCCCCACTAATGAATAACAATTATAACTCAAAATTTATTGAAGTGGTGTATATTAAGTTGCAAACTAACCTCGAGTAAAGAAAACGAACGTGGGTCATATTCTCCGAACCCGTCTATCAATGAGTACAGGTTTGGGCATTTTGAAGCATCGGCGCTGACTCCTAGATTTTCAACAAGTCTTGCTCTTAGAGAAGTTTCATGAGGAAACTGCAGGCATCCCAAGACTTCTGCAACAACTTTAATATCAGGAACATTGCCGGATGTAATACTTTCCCGATATACGCTCATGGCCAATGACGACCTGCAGATGAATTTAAGGGCTCCAGTTACAATTTGCGAATTAAGTTTATCCAAGTATTTGAAAGATGGGATTTACGATTCTCTAGTAGTTTCCTACTGCATCCAAAATATTCCCCCAACCTCCCAACAATTCTAGGCAATGGAAGCCTAGATACTTTAAACATCCTTTCTACTGTGCAGTGTACAGAATATGGAAAGGCATGAAAAGTTGGGTATCCAGATTGATTACATGAAACAGCGAGTACTGAAAACTGTACGGATCAGTATTCAATACTGAAAAGAAATAAGGAAAACCCCATTGGAAACCAACTAAATACCATTTGTTCTCTATTTGTGGGTTTCCCGAGTTGAAGGATAAAATTTGCTCGCCAAGTGCGTAAGCCTTCTCAAACCTCCGTAAGCACAAGCCTTCAAAGAGATTTTGTTTAATCAGTAACCAGAATAAGTAGAAACTATAAAAAGGAAGATAGATAAAAGGTGGTTAACAATACAAAAGAATTGTTGTTACTGTAGTACAGTGGTGAAGTTATCGAGTGATGATATCAGTGGCCTGAGTTCAAAACTCGTTAGCACTAAATTCTTTTCCGATCCAAAAAAAAAGAAAAAACAACACAGAAGAATTTTGAAGGCATAAAAGTAGCCAAAACTTAACATTTCGTTAATACCCATGAAGCTTACCAATGATGCATCTGAACATAACTGGGTTAGGAACAACACCATCACTTCTGGATTGAGAATAAAGCATCGAAGCTAGTTCCAGATCATCTTTCCTACATGCATAAAAGGTGAGAATGAGTCACAGGAAAGTACCACATTTTAGTGATACTAAGGTGCAAAAGAGAAGCATATAGCAATTACTTTTCACTGGCTACTAGAAGAACGGAGTATGTGATAATATTAGGGCTCACAGAAACTTTCTTCAGTTCATCGAGAACTTCCACAGCCATGTGCAGTTGATCACCATCACCTGTAACCATATATCACATTATCATTCTGGAACATAATGTTGACTAAGCGCATAACACAAATCAAAAATCCTCTGAAGACGGGAGTTTTTTACAACTGGTTATGGATTTCACAAATACTATGGCATCCACACCACATAATAAGCTTGATTATTTGATTGGAAAGTACAATTTTGGAAAGCTAAGTCAGAAAAAGGTAATTCCTATGACAAAAACGTACATAGTGCAGTAATCAAAGCGTTTAGTGCTGAGACTGTTGGGCGCACTTTAGTGGCTTTCATATCCTCGTACAGCTCCAGTGCTTTCTTCCAATCTTTTGCCTGACACGGAAAGGGCAGTTTTGTTAGCATTCAATTGTTACAGTATAAATTGGATCCAGTCTATGCAGTCAAATTTTTTTTTTGCAAGTGAGTGCGTTTTCAGCCATCTTGTCACAGTCTACGAAGAGGGAACATATAAGTTTGCTATGTATCAAGCAAAACAAAAATTGCATACATGCGGAGGGTCCACTATGAGATACATGGTAACATCTTCTCCAAGAGGTTATAAACTCGCAAGCCTAAGTTGGTCAGGAATGAGAAACATGATGCTGGCTCCCATGCAAGTTTAAATTATTTTTACCATAAAACTGCTATCTCTGACTTACATTGCAACAAGCCCCCATCAGTGAACTGTAAGATACATTTCCAAGCTTTGCTCCTTGAATTCTAGCTTCATGTAAAATTTGAAACGCAACATCTATCTTCCCAGCACGCCCTGCAACAGTTACTAGTGCACTGAGCAACATCTGCATCACATAAACGGCTAATGAATTTGTCAAGTCACAGAAAACAAGATAAAACTAATATATACTGCAGTGGCATATCCTATTAGGGTGTGGGAAGAAACTGTCATGATGCGAAACTTTCAAGAAATACATGAACCTATACTTCAAAACGATATTTTAAGAATCTAGAAGTGAAAAAATACCTCATCAGGGATCACTTCATTTTTCTTCATGTCATCATACACAGTAAGAGCAAAGTCAATATCACCCTTCTGGGTGCAACTATTAACAGCAATTGTATACACCTCTGGCGTGCCCTTGATTTTATACTTACGGATCATCTTGTATACTTCCTGCGCTCGCTCAAACTAAAATAAACCCATTTCTTAAGTGTCAGGAAAGGTTAACTGGTAAAGAGATAGACCTGTAGAATGTCAAAACTGACGTTCCCGGCAATAATGATCCAGAAAAAAAAAAAAGGACGACAAGAAATGGTGTTACCTGACCAGCTTGTGCACATGTCTTTATCAGAGCACCAACCGTGACATGATCAGGATCAATAGGTGTTGCTTCAGATTTCATATCTGCTAAGACATCGAAAGCACGATCAACAGCTCCTGATTGACCACATGCAGTGATAAGCGCATTGAATACAACTCGGTCTGGCTTTACATTCTACTGCATATAAAACCTTGTTTAGTTTGAAAAGGTTACAAGGCAATGACGCATATACTTAGTAAAAGAGCACAACCAAAAGAAAATAAGTGAGATTTTATTCAATCAAACTTACAATATAACTGAAGCATAAAAGAAGATGCAAGAAGTATAACTTTTGTTACAACGCCCCTAATAATACCTTAGACCTTAAAATTCCATAGGCACCAAAAGCCTTGGCCACTTGACCGGCTCTTGCACAACCATCAATGAGTGCCCCGTATGTATTAACATTTGGTTCTATTCCAGCATTAACCATTTCATGGAATACCTGGGAAGCAAAACCCAACCTTGTTCAATCAATATGATATGTTCATACGACAACAGAACAGGAAAATACTATGCCGTTATATGAGAACCCCACGAGTTCAACTTCAGTAATAAGACACTGAATATAGGAAGAAAAACGAGCCTTGAACTCACTTAGTTGATACCATCACCCAACGACTCTACCACCACTGAACCTATAATTTTAGAAAGTGGAGAAGGGAAAAATCCTACGGAGTTTTATGAAAAAAAGAGAAAACCTTTAAGTTTAATTTTGATAATGAGGCGATGAATCTTTAAGTATAGATCATCAAGAATAGTAAAAAATTCTAAGCAGTTGTGTGAAAATCCTACGCCTTCAGTTTAGTAAATAAGGGATTGCATTTTAATACTAGAACAATAACAGCAAGATGTACAAGGGTTCGGGTACATGCAAGCTAGAAATGGACAAAAGTTGCTAAGATTAAATTAGCTTGCAAGTTAGACAAGTCATGACAAAGTTCATATTTAGCTAAAACTCCAAGGCAAAAGAACGCTGCTTACTTCAAACATGGCATCGACTTTTCCGCTTTTGCCACAAGTGGATATTAAAGTAGTGTAAAGTTTGCAATCAGCTTTCATTCCAGCTTTCTTAACAAGTTTCAAAGCTTGAAAGGCTCCTAAAAATGCAAACAAGAAGAGCCAAGAGGCATTCAAAGAATAAGATAAAACTAGCAGAACTGTAACAGCAGCAGGAGTGTATTTCGACTCTAGGCACAAAAATGAGAATTATAAATAGCTATGAAAAGAATTTACCTTCTGAATCTTGTGCACTTGCACAAACAGACAAGAGCATATTGAAAGTACTCAAGGTGGGATTTTGTATCAAATTAGTAAAGCGAAATGCTTCTTTGACAGCCTTTTGTGTTTTACAGCAGCTGAAAAACCTGGCATGGTAAACCTAGCAGCAGTGCAAAATTAATCTTGTGAACATTACGCAGAGTTAGGGTAAGCTAAAAAATAAGAAGCTAACCTTGTTCATATCAAGCAAACCCCTTTGTTCCATGGATTCTAACAATTCGATACAGCCACTTAACCTGATAACCCAAGAGTGACATACTCAGAATAAGCTGTCATGAATTAGTAGATTAGAACAGTCTGAAAAAGTGCAGAGATTACTCAAATTATTGTCCCAGGAAACCTAAAGTACTAAAGCAGGTCACTGGATACAACTCAGAATTGGTGTTAAGCCAATCCTTCTAATCGGAGCCTCAGGAATTATCAGATATCATTCCAAACATAAAGCATTCTACATCATTTACGAAAATGACTTTGCAGCTTAATAGAGGAAGAGTGGTACCTCCCCCCTCTCAACAAGCGGTTGTAGGCGCCTGAGTAGTCTGATAAATCACATGTACCAGTACCAATGATTTGTACTCCATTCAGTTGAGGGATTACCTCCCTTTGACCATTAGGAGCTGGAAGTCCGTTCCCTATATCCCCTAGAAATCGACCGTCCTTGCTGACATTCTTTCGTTTACGAGAAGAACCTCCTCTGGTACTCGAAATAGGCACCTCTCTTTGTAGAGATTCTGAAATTTTAGCACAGCTTTAAAGAAAGCTACTATAGCTCAATATTTGGGAATCTCCACCAAGACAAAAACAAAAAGGAGAATAAAATGACAAATGCAAATCGAAATCAAAGCAGTGTACATTTAGAGTATAACCTGTTTTGCTATGAGAACCATTTATTAACAAATCTTCTCTGCTTAATGTAGTAGCAGGTTCAAGCAGGGAGGAAGCGCTACTGATACGTTCTTTGGAGATAAGCGGATATATTGTCTTAAATTCCTTCAAGCTCGGCAGTGATTGCATCTCAGATTGGCTTTCCTCATAAAACGTGTGGAGTCCTTCTCGCACAGATTCTCTAATAAATGTGGCGTAGCTCAGAACTTGAGATTCACTTGCTTCTTCCACTTCTTTCGCCGACTTCTCTTCTTTATGTATGTGTCCATTTACATCCTTTCCATATGTTGTAGTCTCAGCACTAGAAACTGATTCAACCATTACTTGAGACAACTCGGGTTCCATCACAAATTCCCCTTTATGTACTTGAGGTGGGAATTCTTGCCTCTCCACTACAAAATTCAATGGCTCCAAACTTAATTCCTTGAGCAGTGGGGGTTCAACACTAGAATTTGACTCAATCTCTTTAGTGGATACAACACTATCGACTCTAGTAGCAACAACAACAGAACCATTCGACTCAAATTCTTTCTCATACTCAACAAATCCTTCCTTATAAATGCTTCCATTCTCATTCCCATTGTTAATTTTACTTTCCTCCTCCACATGTATCTCCACTTTAGCTTCCTTGATTTCAAGAATCTCATTCCTAATACTCTGATTCACAATTTCTTCCCCATTTTTGGATAGCTCATGGTTGTGTACGACAACATTACCATCTTTGCGATCCGAAAGCTACAACATTTATTCACAACAAAATTATTAGAAAAAGGATTGAATTTGAGATTCTCACAGGACATGCAACACATCTTTTCAACAGTAAATGATGGTGTAAAGACAGTTTTCCATGAACATTCTGTTAGAGTCACCCAGCTGACCCTTTCCAAAAAATGACGATACAAAAGAAGTTTCATTACAAGAACTGAAAATCAATAAGAATTATGGTAGCTTACCTTATTGGACCCTTTCTTTTGTCTAGTACTATTCTTAGTATAATTCAAGAAGACAAGAGCTGAGATAGTAGCAACAGCAACAATGACAACAACAGGTTGTGAATACAATGAAGCTCTTAGGGTAAAGCGAGTTGATTGAATGCGATACTCTAACTTCTTATTGCATTTCCTTTTGCTATATTCAAGTCTTAATTTACGATGATTACTACAACCAAGGAATTCTTTACGAAGAAGGTTATAAAAACGAGGTGATAAAGAAGAAGAAGGTGATAGAGAGAATGAGGATAATGAGGAAGTTAAGGACTGAGATTTTGAGGAGAAGCTTACTTCCATTGAAGCTGAGAGAGAGAATGTGTGTGTGGACAGTGGAGGGAGGGAAGTAAATTAGAGGGTGAGGAGGAGGAGGTTATTATTGTCTGACGATTGACGGAAGAAACATTGGTTGTTAGTTATTACTTCACTCATCCATTCCCTTTGCTTGCGTGGCAAAACTGTTTTTGGTCCTTTCATGCACTATCTGTTCCTCTGTTTTACCCACTTTTGACGTGGGTAATCGACACAAACCGTTTCCTAACTGTTAGCTGAGTAAGAAAGGCGTCACAGGCCCTCGTTGACATGGGTTTGTTTTCTTTACTCATGCTGGGTAAGGCTCCTGTATCTTTATTTAGGTGCCAGATTTTGAGTTTTGTGCCGCATTGATTTTCCTAGGTAAGGTTTATCCTCATTTCAAACAAGATTAGCTATTACTTCGTTAGGAGAAAATAGACACTTCAAATGCTAGTTCGGATTCGAGAACAATGCCAATTCTTTCCAGCGAAGAAACGCATATTCAGTGATTCTATCATAAACTATATGTATTCGTTTCAAAACCTACTTTTAAAAAAACATTCGAGCACATAATTTTTTTTTTTTTTTTATTTCATTAACTGAAAGCTTTTACAAGTCATAACTAGGAG
>JAJJMA010010115.1:0-12496 GCA_023529015.1 Papaver nudicaule | reverse complement strand
GTTTAATATGTTGGTGAGATCATTGATACTGCTCTATGCCATTACCCTCTCCACCGGAGTTATAAGAGAGAGTTCATAGAGGGTTTAGCTTCATGGGATGGATTGTACCCTGAGCTATAAAGATGAGCCTGAATAGGCGACCGTCTTTAATAAGACATGGTTTCGAGAGTGTTTTTGACAATTTTGCCCTTCTCTCATTTTTCACCATCTACAATAGGTAAGCCATTAAAGCTTCAGATCCAAGCCGTAAGTTCAGTTTACTAGCCGTAAGTTAGTTACGTCTCATTTCGATACTTTAGTTACTAGCCGTAAGTTTCTGTAAATCAAAATTTTTTTGTCGCAAGGTTACAGGCCGTAAGTACAAACTTATCAGCCGTAAGTTTAGTTACGGCTGCATTTCTATTTGGATTATCAGCCGTAAGTGCACTCTTAAAAATACAGTAATGTTCAATCTTCAATAATAGCTACAAAAGACTGATGTGGTCCCACTCTATTGTCCTGTTTGACCTTCATCCAAATGTCCTACCTGTGAGTTGCATAGTTTCTGATCTTCCTATGTGCTTCACTCTACAAGCAGCTAAAGAATTCGGAATCCCTGGCATTTTATACTTTCCAATTAGCTTCAGTGCTTATGCGTGCTTTTTGCACCTTCCTCATCTCATGCAAAGAGGTCTAGTTCCACCTAAAGGTATGCAAAATCGATGTTATTCAAGAGCTACATATAGCCGGAGAATCTAAGATTTGCAAATAAGTTTATTGATCTTATTTACTTTTGTCTGTATTGCAGATGAGAGTTACTTAACAAACGGTTATTTGGACACACCGATTGACGGAATTCCCGGCATGAAAGATATCAGATTTAGAGATCTCCCAAGTTTTTTTCGAACTACAGATCCCAATGATGCAATTCTCTCTTCTTCAATAGTAGAAACAGAAAAAACTTACAATGCTACGGCCTGGATTTTCAATACCTTTGATGCTTTAGAGATGGAAATTTTGGAGGCATCGAGGTCTCAACTGCCCCTGACACCTATTTACACCATTGGTCCTCTTCATTCACTCCTCAATCAGATTCCTTTAGTTGAGTCACAGTCTCTTGGATCAAATCTATGGGTAGAAGACACCAAGTGTTTAGAATGGCTTGATTCAAAAGAACCAAATCTGGATAAGATTTGGATAAGATTGTAAACGAAATACTTATTAGAAAAATAAAGAGGACTCAGGTAGCTTACCGAAGCATAAACGATTCTCCAATATGTTAAGATTTATTGAGAAAGACTGTAGATGTAAGCACTTACGGCTACAAAGCCAAATAAAAATTCAGCCGTAACTAAACTTACGGCTGCTAAGTTTGTACTTACGGCCTGTAACCTTGCGACACAAAAAATTTGGTATAAAGGAACTTACGGCTACTAAGCAAAGTATCGGTATTAGCCGTAAGTAAGTTACGGCCACTAATATGGACTTACGTCTTGCATCTGAAGCTTTAATGGCAGCCTAACTTACGGCTAGCTGTTCTTCAAATTGCAGCCGTAAGTACTTCTGGTTCACGAATTTTGATTTTCATGGAGTGAATGTGACCTAGTTTTTCAATGAAGTTAGCCTCAATGGAAGGAGATACTTCTAGCTCCATTTCGGCGCTTGATTCACTCATTTTGGTTGAGTGAATCAAGTTTGGGTTTTTTAGAAAAAAAGTTAGGTTTTTTTTTTCTTTCTTCTTCTTCTTCTTCACTTGATTTCACTGATTTTCAGTTTTTGATTAAGTTTTTTTTTTAAGTTTGTTAATCACACTTTTGGTTAATCACTGATTATCAAAACATTAAAGGGTAGTTTTGGTATTTAAAAAAAAAAATACATAGGGGGAGAGCAAAATTACTTCGGGGAACCTGTGATCCGAGGGCTTCAGTTTTTTTCGAAGCCCCCTGAATCACTTTTCTTATGGAAAGCTATGTCCGCAGAACTAGATAGAGATTAGAAATCCTGTTAGCAGAAAGTGTCCTTGGACATTTATGAGTGAACACCAATTTACTCCACTCTCCGTGGAATGAATCTGTGCTTATCAATAACTTCTTGGATTGGCACCCCACCGCCAGACATGGATGAAAACAAGATTATTCTTCAATTTTACAACAACGAAAACAAAATGATTGCTTTGTTGACCTTGAAAAGTGTACAATGTGTATGCCTGAGAATTACCAAAGCAAAATTGAATTTAACTTTTTCATATTTTTTTTAAGTTCTAGAGCTATTGATATTGGTGAATATAACAGGAAAAACGATTAACAATGTGGACAAGAAGGCTGCAGTAAAGGTAACATAAGATACTACTTCAGAATGTGCCTTGTCTCCAGAAGGGATTCTCCAAACAACATCAGCTTGGGATGTCATGGGTTCCACTGTTTTCACCCATAAACATCTTTCACATACTGAATCACATTCAGCGGTGCAACCAATAAACACATCTGGAATACCCACTTCGACTTTTGAGTAGCCACTTCCATCAAGAGGCTACAAAAGAAAAATAGCCTTTCAGAATCCATGTATTTTCAAATAAATCATACGACTAAGAATCTCCAATTCAGTGATCAACCCCAAACAAATGCATTTCAAAGAGCGAAGGTTCTATCACAGGTTTTTCATATGGTAACTACTACTACAACTGGTAATTCAAACTTACCGGATATCTTGCATGCAATGGAAGCTCTAGGTCGATTTCAAATTCATTGATGTGATTCGATAGAATGTTGTGACCAATATCCATGTGAACTTCGACAACTGATCTGTTGGAACGAGCCGCAGGTAATTCCAAATTTGTGTCCCCAAAAACAACAGCGTCTACAAAGACTGAAACATAAAATCTCTCTTTTGTCTTTAAAAAGTAAAAGACAGTATAAGAGAAGACTGATGAGATAAATTATTACCACCACGTTGGACGAGATGTTGCAACTCAAATGGGTCTGCAAAGACTCCAGATGGCAGTCTTTCAATAACTACAGCTTCACAAAAGTGCGCCGGTAGCTCTGACATGGATACTGACCCTCAAGGAAGAAAGTAAGCGGCGATGAGAGCCTTCACCAATCAGATCCCTGTGAAAAACTGGTACTTTAATCACTGTATTCAGATTATCGAGTGATTTACAGGAGTGAAGGGGAAAGTCATGCTTCAAGAAACTTTCAAAGTTAGAATCAATTAAGATATCGTGTTTGTTAAAGTATGATTCCGAAAGATATTTCTTCGGCAATGAGCTGATGTATTGTAGGCTGGTACACTTGCCAACCTGAAAATTAAGGTAGGAAGATGTAGAGAAAATAAGAACTTGTTTAAAAACATGAGCAATTCTTCCAACTTAAGCCAGCATTCTAACTTCGAACTGAAACACGTACATCACCATACAGGTTAAGTAAAGGATATGTTAACCAACAAAAAAATCTAAGGTAAAAGATGCGACTCACTGATGCTGCTGGAAGATAGATGAGTTTGAACACAAGCAACAAGTACACGTACAGTGGATCCCTGATACCCATTGTGTACCTGAAACACATGCCAATATAATTATAAGGCTACAGATAACTTTAAATTGCCAAGGATTAGAAATAGCTTTATATTGCAAAGGATCTCAGTTGGAAATAACCAAATTTCGATACAAGAAGACGAGCACAGTGTTGCCAGAATTAGATTGACTGAACATGGACACCTAAAATGTACTTATATCAGGGCATATGTTGTTGCAACACCAATGGAAAAACCAAACAGTTCAGACAGTCTTAATCTAATCTCATTATTAAAACCTGGCATTAATTTGATTTCTATGGATCCATCAGCTGATACAAGACTATAACTGGGTCTAAAAACCTCAGAATCCATATCTCTAAACCTGATTAACAAAATTCAAATGAGTTAAATTGGACATGATCAAGGATTCAAATCTCATCAGCCATTTTGTCAAGAGTTTCCATCATCGTCTATCTCGTGCTACACAAATGAAGTAAAATAAACAAGTTTCTTACCTTTTTCTTGCTGTGATAACTCTCGATGAAGGGAATCAATGAATTACATTCGAAACCAGCCTTCTGGTGGAATTTGATTATAGCAAGGAATTTCGAGATCAAATTAAATTAAAATTTCTAGGATTCGTACTCCAGGGAGTTAAGTAGATGCTTTTTATTTGGGACATCCGAATAAACACTATGGGGTAACTAAGAAACACTATACTATTTTACCTAAAATTTGATTTTAAACAAAACCTATTAATTGAAAATTTGAAATTAGGGGTTCGATTAGGAGAAGAAGAGACTTAAAAAAAAGAGAGAGAGAGAGAGAGGAAGATGAGTAATATTTCTCCAACTCATTCAACAGTTTCCATGGCAACAACAGTGGGAAGTACTCAAGGAGTAGGAAGTAGTGGTGGTGGCGGTGCAACTTCAATTTCTGAAGAAAATTCTTCATTTCAGTTTTTAAACGATTTTACTTCTGGTCAAGAGCGTAAAGATGAGGCTGTGCTTGGTGAATTAATCTCTTTTTTCTTTTCTTTTGTTGTTATTGATTTTTAGGTTGTTTTTTAATTCTCTTATATTGTGATTTACTTATCTTTGGCAGTCATCACTGTTTTGCTTATTTCAGTTTTGAAGGCTGATTTGATGGCTGCACTTAACAAAGAGGTGAAGTCATTGGATGAAGATAACTGGAAGTTTGCTGGTCCTCGTTCGCAAATTCATCGTATTGCAAGGCCAGGTATTGCAAACCCATTGTATTTCCAAGAACCCTTTCGAATCCTATCGTATCATCACGTCATTTTCAAACACCATTCAGGATGTTTTACTTCATTATCTGAATGGGGAATTATTCATTGGCTGTGACTTAGATGACCGCATATGGTTAGATCTTACAACTTTTGAATTGATTATTTGATTAGGAATGCTTATAATACTTCCTAATCCTACAAAAGTTATTATTATTTAGATGCCCATACATTGATTATTGGCAGAAGCTTCACTTGTCAAGATGTACTATGTTTTTCTTGAGTCCTTGTTACTCACATTGCAGTGAAGTTACATGGTGCATCATATTTTCGTTTTGCAAAACTGTGCAAGTCCTTTTTATTTTTCTAATGAGAGTTTGAATGATCATAAAAGTGGATTGTTGTTGAGATATGATGGTTAAGATTTTAGTGTGAGGACTGAGGTGGGTTTCTTTGAACTAGACACCTTCTTTAGTGATTAGTAGACTTTAAAGGGTTCAAGTGAATACACAAAAACTTTTTAGTTTTTAGTATCCAGGGTATGCCACTTAGGATCACAGATGTAGCCAGAATGTCAGGGTAGGAGTGGCCGAAGTCATAAAATTTAAGTTTTTATTAAAACCATAATAAAAACATGTGTCAAATGCTACTATACTTGGTCATTTGGCAGACAATGTCAGATTATAAGGTTAATTACATCATGCTTTCATTAATGATTAGCATCATTTGGGTATAGGGAGATCATACTCTGCTTTTATTATTACTAAATTTGATGAATCGAATCTGGTTCTACCTTTAAGAGGAAGAAAATCGGCACACCAGTTTGATGATGAAGCTAGAAGGCTTCTTTTATAGTCTATGTGATAAATCTCGCTCCTTATTGGCCAGCAAAGTAGGATCAGCTTGTCTGGCGATTTATCAGTATGCAGATCCTTGACACTCTTGGTGTCAAATGTAGTCTAAGAGATTCGTATCTACTGGTTTCTGTTTTTAGCCAATGTATGTTCATCATCTACTACTATATTTTTCTCAGAATGCCAGCCGAGTTTTCTAGGTACCTTCTTTTGTGGAAGGTCATATAATGGAGTGAAATCAGAAAATCTTTGTTGCCTGTAATGCTACTTTCATTAATAATTATTGCCTTTTTCAATATACCAATTCTTTGCCTCTTTCTACTCATTTGTTATGCACTGATAAAATATTTCTGGTGTCTAAAAGCTTCCATGACAACTTCTGTGGGTTCTTTCAGGTGGGATCTTGCACAAGCAGTCACAGTTGGAAACTTCAAAGCAGTGGAATTTGGCTCAGTAAGTAAGATTCAAGTTGACCTCAATTTAACCAGACTTTAAGGTAGTGTGGCAGTGGTTGTGATGATACTACTTTTTTGTTGCTGTGATATACACAATTTTTAATACATAAAAGCCTCTTACATGCCATTGAGAACAGACAGATCAACCAGAAAATTGGCCAAAGGGAAATTGTATATCGATTTTGTAACAAGTGTTGTGTATTACTTGAACTAAGAATCATTAATCGATCTTAAGCTTCATCTCTTAGTTTGATTGATAATTAACGTCTTGGATTGGGCACTTGGGTTTACTCTTCATGTTGCTAGTTCCACCTTTTTACAAATTTGCAGCTTGCTTCAGAAATTTCGAGTATCATTCTGATTTTTGGAGAACAGAATCACTGAATAAACCGAATTTAGAGATTGGGGTAAAGGATGTTTCATTGTTTTGTTTGTTGAACAATTTCAGAACCCTAACATGTGGAGATTGAAATTTGGATAAGACTGATCCTGAAACCCATGCCTAAATATGTCTATGGAGTAGTTAAACTTTTTATCTCTATCTGGCTCTGGTATTTACACTTGCCGAAGTATGGTAAGTAAGCTGAAGTGTCTCGAAAACCAAGTTCTCATTTAAACAAAAACGATGATTTAGGGACCGGCTCCATTACTAGGGAGACCGGGTTTACGATCCCTATCCCAGAGTGGGTTATAAGGGGAGTCAAAATGATATGAAAAGTCTAAGTTATCCTTTTAAATTAAGGATGAGACCAAAATGTCCCTGAATCATTAACAAAAACCAATAACTAAACAAAAAGAAACTGATTTTCAGTTTCAATTTCTTTCAGCTCTCTATCTTCTTCTTCATCGTCTCCTCCCACCTCCTCTTTCAATTTCTTTCAACTCTCTACAAACCTTCATCGTCTCTCGATTAATCGACGATTCGAAAAATTTCATCGTCTCGATTAGATTCTATATAAGTTATGGCGAGGACCAAACAAACCGCACGGAATCTAAGTATCAATCCGAAGATTGCACAGCGAGTGGTTAGGGCACACACTGGTCCTGAAATTGAAATTGAACAAAATGAAGAACATGAGGAACATGAGGAAGAAAGGGATGAAAACGAGATTCAAGAAGAAATAGATCCAAAGATGCGACTCAGGTACATCTAATGAACAAACCCATTGTTTAATTTTGTCTGTGATTGAGTTTTTGGTTGTGGATTGATTGATTGAATGGTATAAAAATAGGGTTCAGTGTGATTTTCGGCTGGATTACACCCTAGAAAATCCAGCCGATATTTATATTTTGCAGAATTATCGTCTGGATTGCATGCGTATTAATCCAGACGATATTGAAGTTAGTAATTGGTGTTTTAGTTCTCGGTTAGGTTATGTGAAAAAATCCAGACGATATGTATAATTTAGACTATTATCGTCTGGATTGTTTCAGTATTGCATTCATATAAATCCAGACGATAATGAATTAGCCTTTGTGTGTAACAACCAACCTAGCCGATAATAGGCTAAATTTCTACAAATGTAGACGGTAATGAAGCTGAGAAGAGATTTGTGGAGTTCTCGGTTAGGTTAGATAGACACAATTAAGACGATAATGAAGTTGGCTATTGTGTCACAACCAACCTAGCCGATAATAGTGTGAAATTTTGAAAATCAAGACGATTTTTGGTTCTGTGAAATTTTCGGTTACATTTTACATATATAACCATGACGATTTCTATAGTTCTTTGGAAATTTAACAAGTGAATTTATCGGTTGATTGTTGTTGGTTGGTTACAGCCGATATTTTCTCTGTAACCAAATTTAGTTTCATAAGTGTTTTCTCGTCTGGATTGGTCTGAAAAATTCCAGACGACAATTGTTATCGGTTAGGTTAAGTTGTTAAGTTCCAGACGATAATCTCTCTGGAACAAAACTCTATGTATTATCGTCTGGATTTCTTAAAAATATCTAGACGATTTAGTTTTTTTTTTCGGCTTGAAGGTTTTGAAATAACTAGACGATATTTGTATCTTTGTTTGAATTAGACCTAAATTTGGACTTATGTTTGTGTTTTCTGTTACAGGGACACCATTAAGAAAAGGAAGGAAAAGAAACTTCAAGAGGTTCAGAAGAAAAACAAATGTGATAAGGTTAGGAAGAAAAAGAACTTTGACAATCTGGAGGATGTTCGTACTCCTACACCACGTCGAGAAGTTCATTGTGGGGCTGAAAAGAGAGGAAAGCCGGTCACTGACCCGAGGTTGAAGAAAGGTAAGGATGTCCAAATCAAAGAAGACTCGCCTGAGGTAGAGCAACCATCGGAAGAAGAAGAAGAAGAAGAAACAGTGCAACCGAAGATGATAAAGTAGGACTCTCTTCTTTGTAGCACTTGTCTTGACCTCTTTGGTCTCCTCCTCTTTCTCGTCTTCTCCATCATAATTTGCATTCATCCACTCAACACCCGAAGGATCTCTCTTATTTGATTCTTCCTTCTTTTGCTTTCTAATCTTCCGCTCCTTTTTACGTGTTAACTTGGTTCTCCTTCTACCCTTCGGAACCCCAACATCCGGTTCCATAAGACCCGAAGAAGTGTGAGGGTATATAAATTTATCCAACTGCTCCAACCAAATTTGTTGTTGTACCCGCTTTTGTCCTTTAAACAACGCCTTAAGAGCCTCGTATTGGTAGGTGTCATCAAAAGACCAATCAGAATCTTGATCGGCCAATGGTTCATTGAATGATAATTGTTTCCAAAGCTTTGCCGCATCTTTATCTTCCCATGTCTACATAGAGGCATGTCACACGTTAGGGAAAAATTATTATGATCCCACCACAATACACAAATTTTTGTAACTCATTAAAACCCACCGTGGTATTAACATATGGCATGTAGTGGTCTGAAGTATCTTCGCGCCAATATAAGTCATCGGCTTCGGGGAAAGAATCCAATACTTCAGGGACAGGCACAATCTATTGTAAAAAAACACCAAATAAATCAACAAATCAAGTTTTTTCGTCTGGAAAATACTACCGAAAACAACTAATGGCAGCACTATCGGCTGGATTTGAAACACATAATCCAGACGATTTTGAACTTGGCAAAATTTACGCACACAATACTCAACCGATATCAACAATTTCCAGCCGACAATTGGTTCCCACAAAACTTTTGTTTTACAGAGATATTTTCGTCTGGGAGTTGATAAAAAAACAAGCCGAAATTACAATCTCGTCTGGATTTTTATAGTAACAACTTGGACCAAAATTTACTATACGGCCAATTTTCCCCAAATTCGAAAATTTTCTGGGTAAATTTCCAGACGAAAAACACTTCCGGAACACACAAAAATTACATTTTTTACGTGATTTTAAAAATTTGAGCACAAATATAGGCATACCTGAGTGTTTTCTATAGTTGATCCGTGATGTACTTGGGGAAAGTGTTCATAATCTTCAGGATTGAGCTCCAGATTGTGAAGAATGCCTTCGTTTGTGCCTATCAACACTTTATCATCAAAGAAGTTCCACATACCCTCATCTCCTCTAATGGTTATTCGAATTGGAATTAGGTGTTGAGTAGAGGAATCTCCTACCTCCATTTGGGAGTTTGATTCACTCATTTTGGTTGAGTGAATCAAAAGTTGGGTTTTTCTCTATGCTTCTTCTTTTTCACTCCTCACTCAAAAAACACAAAAAACACAAAATACACAAACAAACCTAACACAAAATCCTGTTTCCTTTTATCAAATCTTAACAACTAATGATTATACTAATTAAGTTTAACAACTAATCTTAGTTTAGTTAAACTAATTTGATTGATTAGTTATAATTAAGTAGGGTAGTTTAGCATTTAAAAAAATATGTTGGATAAGAGGTTTTGGAAAAAGCTTAGAAATCAGTCTCCCTAGTAATGGAGCCGGTCCCTAAATCAGCGTTTTTAAACAAAGTAGGGAGTTCAGCATGCGAATTTGAATCCAATATTTATATTGGTTGGCATGATGAAAAGGATGCAGCAATTAGAAACAAAAATAATCTGGACTCGAACAAAAAGGAGTGCAGAACAGAATTCAGAAATTAGGATATGTTTATAGCTATCTGTTCTTCGTTTCCCTGATCACAAGATTTGGAAATCCACTAAATATTACAGTTTAGTCTAAAGGATTCTTAAATTCTAGATGCATACTGATCCAAGGAGCAATATTCATTTTACCAGTCTCATTGTCTCCTTGCCACAGGGCTTACAGAGATATTTTCTTCTTCTTTGCTAATCAAGGCCAATAACAATTGGATGATCTTTAGTCTTGCCATCCACCCGATCTAGGAACTCGGAAGGGATATCACCATCGAGAATTTGAATTCTGAACTTAATACATTCATTGCTATGCTCTTTGAGTTCAAAGACACACCCATCTCCAACTTTTAGGTTGTTGTCCTGAACAAAATATTTCCAGCTTGGATCAAACTTTTTGTTCGCACGACTGCCGTAATATTTCACTTTCCAAGTCTTGTTTTGGTAGGAAAGAACTACTGGAACCTCTTGTTCGGGAAGCAGTTGATTAACAGATTTAGGAATCCCCTGAAGAAGAAAACAGTTGATTCATATTCTTTTTTTCAAAACAAAAACCATATCTGTTCAACAACCAATTAGGGATCTAAACTTCCAAGTTGAAAACGATAAATACTAAACCAGAAAGAATATGAAGCAGACTCACCATGCTATAGAGTTGTGACTTCCCAAGAATGCAGTGAAAGTAAGGTTTATCTGTAAGAAAGTAAGGTTCATTTTGTTCTTCTGTTGTGGTATCATCCAATTTCATTTCATCCTGTTCTTCTTCTGTGGTAACAACTTTGTTTTCAGCCTGTCGCTGAATTGGATTACACGGTGCTTTGGAATCATTTATATGTGATATCTTAAAAGCTGCCAAGAAAAGAGAAAGCAAGAGGAAATTTACAAGCGCATTAAGGAATTTGCGGCACTGAGCTCATTCTTTCTACAGAGTAATAAATAAATAACCAATCTTACGTTCACCAGTTTTTTGTGGAGAAGGAAGACCCGATATTATCTGGGAGGATCTCGGATGTTTGGATGCCATTTGACTGTCACTAGTTTTCTGCGGAGAGGGAAGACCCAACATTATCTGGGAGGATCCAGAATGTTCCAATTCCATTTGAGTGTCCAGCTGAATTGGTCTAGCAACATTAGCTAGGGGACTTTCCATAGCTGTTGAAAAGGAAATGCAAGACAAATGGAATTAGCCCACAAAGATATCAAGCATAAAAGCTCTCTTTAGACAGAAGATAACGTAGCCTTTACATTCATCAGCTGTCCGTTGAGAGGGAGAAATTGATTTTTCCTGCAAGAACCCAGACTGTTCATCAGGGGAGATACAATTATCCGCCGAAGGCTCCATCTGATACAATGAGATGAAACTGCATGAATAATAACTAGAAAGCAAAAACAAATTATAATCCACAAATGCCTTTGATTTGCCTTGCCAGTTACTTTTGAGTAAAAAGGAATTGCAGCTAGTTACATTTCAAGTGATTTTTAATTTTATTTCGAATCATAAGATATACTAATCTGGATTACAGGGCAGTTTCAGAACTTGATGTAGTAATGTTGCAGTAAATACTAGCATCGTTCACAATGCTTATACACAAAAATTGTAAGTGCAAGCCACTTCAACAGCTCAATGCTTAAAGACTGATCAGTAGACCTAACCCTGTACTACCCATACCACAATCACCTTGACCGAAAACGATGCAATTAAATGGCATACACAGATGACTAGAGAAACCAAGAAGCCTCCGGGGATGAGATACTACACATGTGGGATGAAAGAAGCCTTCGGGTGATGGAATACTACACGTGGGGTAGGTACATCTGGCCAAAAACAAAACTGCATTATGTATTCAACTTGACTCCCGAGGATGGTGAAGATCTTAACATCATTCTAGCTAAAAAGTCTTTGATCCCAAAGATCACAAGTTAAGCAAAGTATTATTATTACAAAAATTATAACTAATAACCTTAGGGTTAATAGATTTACCTTCTAAGCTCTCTAGGGTTTCTGAGTAACCCTGGAATTTGGGTCTGCACACTATCCAAAGTTGGCAAGGAACTTAGAGTGGTGACAGATGAACAGTTGAACACCAAAACTAACATGAAAACCAAAGCTATACATTTTATAATAGATGCTGATCTAAGGTTTGTAAGTTGCTTCCACTGATATTAGGGGGAATATAACTAGAACTGAAGTAGATATTAGGGGTTATAAGAAGAAGTTACTTCTGTTGCATTTATCAACCACTACCATGAAACTAACAAGAAAATGAGAAAGATAGAGTGAGAGTTATTGAGAACCTGCAAGTGCTATTCTTCTTCCGAACTAATGAAACTAAGGTGATTTTTTCCTCGTTCTCTCTGTGTTTAGAACTCTTGTCACCAAAAAAAACAAAAAAAAA